>DWTO01000281.1:0-23295 GCA_018244755.1 Jemadia pseudognetus
AACCTGAATGACATGAAATTAATGCTTAGGAGAGCTTAACACTGCTATAAGCAGCAAACGACCGTACAAAGGCTTACAACAGGCTATACATCAACCCGCCCGCACATCCCCTGTGGACCCCCAGTGACACCAGCCAAACTATGAAATAACCTTCGTACATATTACTGTTGTCGATCGCATGCTACGTTTTATTTTTATACTTTTAAAAATGGAAATATTTTTCTGTCATTCCGTTTCAATTATATCCTAATACAATTTAATTTGTCTAGCTATCTGTACTAACTGATATATGAAATGACAATAACTATATATTGCTTTACCCTTATGTATTTTTATTAAATACGAGAAATACTAAAGGCGGGAACTCCATGTTCAGTACTGCAACAATCCCGTTACGCGTACATGGTGCTTCGTCGGCGATATTCCAAGGTGTCGCTTTCTGTAGTCGTTATAATCGCTCTCTTTCGCCGAACTGCGTACTTGCTTTGCGTAGAAAACTTTTGCCGCTCAAGTTCCGAGGCGTCTTTGAATAATATCTCAGTGTATGCGAGTGAATACGATACATAGTGTAAGTATATTTGTATTTTGTATTTTATCATATTTACAGTATAAAATCATCAATATGTTCACAGTATCGTACGCTGTAAACATATTAATGATTTTATAATTTAATTAACATCAATATGTTATTATAATATTATTTTTCATATTATAATAGGTATTTGTTCTCAAATCTCGTTGGCCGAGAGGCGGCAACCGCGACTGCTGATCATGAGGTCCTGGGATCGATGCTCGGGCCTGGCAAAGTTTTTCCGAGTTTTCTAAGTTGAAATTTCAAAAGTATCTGGTATTAATCTGGTGTATGGCTATTTAGTGATGGAATATAATAACATAATTGATGAATCGTTTTAATGTACTACACTTATCTGCCTACCACTTTGGGGATATATAAGCGTGATATTATATTATGCTGTTTAAATCCTTTATGATAACATCAGTGTTAAAGTTGTGACTGCAAAGAAATTATCTAGTTCTCCATTTCAACAACAAATTAGGAAAAAAATAATATGATAAGCCTGAGAACATCTCGATAATAAAATTAACTGCCATACTCATATTTATGATTTCGTATAAGAATTGGTTCTATTAAATGGCTGTATGTAAGCCCATAAGAAGTGTAAGTGAATTCGGTTCCGAATAAACTCGCCGTGACTCAATAACACAGCGGTAACTTTCACACACGAAACTATTCAGTAACCACAGTGGGACACACAGGAAACGTATTTTTTGTATTTTGGTTTGTATTGTGCTCCTATCATTGTAAAGTTCATTGTATAGTTTATACTAATGTAAAAGTGTTGTAACTTACATGTAGTACTATTTAGTAAATAGTATGTAGGATTTTAATAATACTCAGTCGTCGGTCAGTTATTAAATGACGAATGATTGAATGAGTCAGCTGTTGCATAATTTTTTATGTATGTAGGTATATCTATAATTAGTTACCCATATCTGTAACGGTACTGTATAACTTTAAAACATACAAACATCACTGCAAGTCTCTTACGGAATAGGCAATGTAAAATACCAACGAATATACTATACATGTATGTTAATATATTGAAACAAGATTTTTGGTTTAGAAATAGTCGATTGGATTTCATTTTTCCATAGCTCTGTGAAACATGTGTTGATGTACGTATGTATAGACAGCAGAGAGTTGACGCTCTGATTTTATAATGTGATCTGCTGTTTGCACGTATTTCTAGGCCGCACCAAACTGGTACGTTTCTTCTGCATATATGTTTATTATAAGTGAATTACATCATGAATTCATGGCTATAACTATCTCTGAGGATCAAGTAAGAACGCACTCCGCCTTAGCATCGGCATACTACGCCTTTATTCCAAAGCATAGCAATGTAAGTACAAATCACAAAATAGAAAAGACGGCGGTACTTCTGCAGCCCGCAGTAAGATAAACAATTCGTTTTTATAACCAGTATCTTATTATACATGCCTGTGGAGAGCCATCATCGGATCAAGTAAGTGCCAACGGAACAGAGATGTGATTTATCATCGGGCATTGTCACGGGGCCAATTGACGTTTTTCCTTCTATCATATATTCTGATATATCGGGTGTTTGTTTACTTTACTTTGGTGATTTTAGGGAGGAAAATAAATGTTACTTTGGTAATTTTTTTAGCAGCAACACTATTTATGACTCAGAAAGATTGGGTTGCCATACAGATCACATAGTTAAGTGCGCCGATCAGTAATGTTTCTACAATTGCGTCGTAAAGCGTTAATTCTCCGCCTTCTAAAGCTATTTGCTTTAATTAATTGTATGAATGTTGAGGCATCTATAGGTGTGATCGATCATCTAAGGAATATTTTTCTGTTAACCAATTACAACTAGGGGAAAAATGTGATTTTAGGATCACAATCGGAATTGAAATAAAACAAAACGGTTGGTTATTAAAAAAATTGTGATATATTCTTTCTTAAACTATGGATATTTAACTGTACAAAATACATGCTGATTTCTAATTTACATATCAATATATTATATATATTTATTTTAACAAATTAACCGTATCAAATATATTATTCAATGGCTGGCGACGATCGATCGTTCGTTAATGCTTTTCTTAGTTTCACTGTTGCAAACTGTTGAGGCCTGCGTTAAAAAAACGTATCTCAATAACACACACAAAACTAACGTTTAACAGATTAAATTGAATGTCTATATATACTTTAATTATACGTAAATAACAACATAAATACTTATGTATTTTAAAGGCATTTCATCCATACAAAATTTTGATTTGCTCCAAATAATTTTTTAAGTATCACGTATAATTAGAAAATTATAATAGTATTAAAAAAGATCGTTGCAATTGGAGCAAAAATGGCAATGGAAAAAAAGTTTCATTTACTGGCATATACTTATACCGGCAGTGATAGATTTACTGAAAACGTTTATCTATTCACATTTAACGAGCTCACTCTGTAAAGAACATTTTCGCTGTTGAAAAAAGATGTGGAACATGTCACGTCAACGTTGCCCGAGCACGTACTTGACTCTTTTATTACTTTTTAGCTTTAAAGTCTACTAAACTCGTTTTAAAGGACTAAATGTGAAAATTAGGAAGAATTTTCTGTTCCGCTTTCATTTTGAGACGGTAAATGCCAATTGAACACTAGTTTACACTTGCAAAAGATTCAATCATTATTGTTTATTATTTTTTTATTATATACATACAAACCTACATATTATAATGAGCGGACTGAATGCTTATTGACAAGTTTTTAATTTTAGCCATTTCTGAAAAATGGTTAAAATAAATAAAGCATGTGTTGAAAATTAATTTTATTTTCCCATAATAAAATTACCACTGGGATTCACTCATACAAGATGCTTAAAGCTTCTAAGACCAGTAATAACTTACTTTACATATATTCTTAATATGTAAATTAATATTTCGATCTTTATATACTTACATGGTTTAAAAAAAACATTCCCCCTTTAGATCTACCTAAGATGCAACGATAACAACAACAAAAAAATATTTAACGTAAAGTGTACATTCGGTTTAGTATAAATGACTACGTAGAGCGGTAATGTACGAATAGGTTACATGACTAAAATAAAAATACAAACATTGCTTACTAGCAAATATAAAACTACGTGTAGTAACAAATAAATTTTAGCAACAAATGTTTGTAGTAGCCAGAACACCAAGTAATATGTTGTGTAACGAACTTAGAATTTTGTATCATACTCATGGAATTCTTAAATTTTATTATTAAAACTCTATAGTAAAAAAACTTAAAAATTACTACTTGTACATGGCAGTTTCCCGACCCCACAAATCATACCACGGACCAAACGTATGACCTTCCTCTGGCAAATCCGTGGTCTCTGAGGGCCGCTTTAACAATTTTGTACGCGGGAGCAGTTGTGGTCTTTGCTGTTTTAACGCTTCATTGAATTTTTGGTCGTCTGACTCACTGTAAGGGCCTTCACTTCTACGATCTGTAAAGCGTCTAGCTTCGAGTCTCGCCTCTTCCTGACGTATTTTCGACTTTTCAGCTTTTTTAGAGTCTGTCTCATAATCGTACCGGGACGCACGTCTTTCTTGGTCACTGAAGTACGATATATTCGATTCGTAATATCTCTCTTCTTTCCGACCATTGTATTGTAACGTACTATCGTCATAGCTCCTATTTATTCTGTTCCGTGGTCTAGTGTCTCTGCTCTTTGTATCTGTAAAGTCTTTTTTAACGTGTCGTCGATCTAGCGAGTAATCAATTCTCGGTTCCCTGTTTTCAAAGTTTCTTGTAGGTTCTTTTTTCTGAATTCTAGTTTCAGCTTGTGGATATTCTTTGGGATTTTTATTCTCAAAATTACTGTGCTGGCGGAATTTTTCTTCATTACTTGGGCGTTTTTTGTACTTTAAGGTTCCGTCATCATGACCGTTATAAACTTCTTCATTTCGAATATCATTATTATTATTACGCTCTGCAGTCACGCCATAACGATCGGTATGTAATTCATTATCTTTGTACTTCAAAGTTTCAGAAGAAGCAGAAAAAGTTTTAATTTCTTTAGAACTGTCTTTGAACGTCTTGAATTCCATTTTAGGTGGGGTACGTTCATGTGACGACTTTTTGTTTTTTTCCGTTATCGTAGCCCGTACATGAGGTTTAATTGGAGTTACTTCTATTTCTTCGAATTCTGGCATATACGCATTTTCTTTGCTATTTTTGACTTCATCATTTAACAATTGTGCTTGTCGACGGCGATCAAGTTCTTGTTGCTTTTTAGATGTCATATGGTCATCAACTATTATACAGTCATATGGGTCAGTGCTTGATGCAATAGAATTGACATCGGAACTGCTATCATTATCATATCTTTGCAAAATTTCTCTTCGTTTTACAGTTTTCATTACAAAGCCTTCGCCATTTTCATCGTTATAAAAACTGTTTTCGAAATTAGTTTTTATAGTACTTGTATTTGTTAGATCAGAGTGTCGTGATTCGTTTCTCGGAATAAATTCATCCGGTTTTTCTTCGACTATAGATTTTTCAGACATACTTTTTTTGTTAATTTGCGATTGAATATAGTTATCGTTCATTTTCCTTACTTTTTCTAAGCGTTCCTCATTTTGGATTGAGCCCAAGCTTCTAGCTTGGCGAATTCCACCATTGATATTTACATCTTTTCTGTCAATTGTTTCGTGAGCTCGAGTTTGAACGTTTTCTTTAGATGCTGGTTTTTCAACACCATTTTGTTTTCTTTGATCAGGTATATCGGGTGCTGGTCTTAACTCTTTTTTAAGCTTGACGAAAAGCTTTTTCTTGTATTCTGGCACCGTATCAACGATATCACGGTGTTGCCAAAGAGACATACCTTCCATTATTTCTTCAGAGGTTGTACGGCCAAATTTCCAAAATGATTTTGTTCTTTTAATTTTTTGAGAGTCTTTATCCATTTCAAGCATATTGCGTAAAAGCAGCTGCTGGTCATCGGTTAAATATCCGTTACTTGTACCATTTTGTTTTACACCTCGTTTCAAGCTTTGAGTTTTTAATACGTAGGATTTATGATCGTTGCTATGCTGAGCTGATTTACTACGAAAACAAATAACATCAAAACACAGCCATAAAAATAATACAAACGAAATAAAAGCAACAAAATATCAAGCAAAATTATAACAACGCATGCATATTCAAGTCATAAATGCACATACCTAATAGGTACTCGATGTCGTTGGGCCTCTTCATCGCTGTAATCTACATCAGGTTGTGGCGGAGGTTCGTTTGAGAAACCTGAGTCGTTGGAGCTATGTAATGACACGTTACCAACTGCACCGACAGCAGATACTACAGTCTTGGCTGGTGCTGCTTTATTTTGAGCCAACTGCAACAGTTTGCAAGTATATAAATAATTTTCAGCATACAAATAAAACAAAATTATTTATACAAATTAAAGTTATTGAAGGTGTAGATGTAGACTTATCTACCTGTGATCTCATCGGTAATGTTTGGGGTCCAAAACTCCTTGTTTCAATTACTGCATGTGTTGTAAAACTGGCTGCTGATGTCGAGTTTTTAATGGCGCTGGTAGCTGATGATGTCGCCGTTGGGTGAAACGTGGCACTAGCTGAAGAGCTAAGAGCACCAGGAGATGGAGCCGGCAGAGTTGGGGGTAATCCTGGCGAATTAGTACCCAGACGACCCTAAGATACAAAAGTTAATATATTATTTGTAATAATGACACTTTAATTTAAGAACATTTAGATTTTTTCTAAGCTCTTTAAGTTACCTTAGAAACGTGATGCGCAGTGACGGTGTCACCAAACATACGCGCAGGAGGATGTGAATGTGAATGAGTGGTTGTATTATTTGAAGAAATTTGGGCATGCGCTACAGGAGCCGGAGGTGGTGTTTCACTTGGTGTCTGAACCGTACTCCAGCGAGCCGGTGAGTTGCCACTGGAATAGTGAAATCATTTATTAATTATTCCCGACGACATACCGATGTTAATAAATACTTAAATTTTTTACAATTCAGCTAATTACCCTAATTCTTCATTAGGTATTAATTCTGTATAAGCCAGAGGGAACCATCCCGCGCTGTGTGTTCGTAAGTTTTCGCCATATTGCCATCCTTTGGTCCTGTCTCCCAGTAGGGCGAGGACATCTCCTTGCTGGAAACTCAATTGGTTGTCGCCGGCTGCCGCATATGCGTACAGCGCTCGGGCCAGAGGTGGGTCGCGAGACGTGCACGTTGGTGGCGCGAGTGATGACGGACGGGTCGCTGTACGAGTGTCAGTATCTACAAATAAATTTAGTGCATATACATATGTATCTTGTTGTTTAATATTATTATACAATGCATGCAGGTCGGACTTTCGAGTTTGGTATTGTCGTATTGTAATGAATTGTTTGTCTTTATAATATGTAACAGAGGAAAATAAATTACATCTAGATTTTTTTTCTTGTAACTACGTATAAATGATCGTTTTGGTACTAAATCGCTTATGAATGGTTAGCGTTTTTAACAAAGTGTATTGTGTTCTAAATCTGAAGTATTTGAAGTGATTTTAAATCTTTTTTGTTTACAATCAAAGCTTGCACACGATCATTGAAAAAGGTAAATAAATGATTTTCTTTTCAAAAAATTTCATCTACCGTCAAGGTAAATACATACCATGTTCGCTGGCGTGCAGTGTTTGAAGATTGAAATCGGATTTGGCTCTTGACAATCCCTGAGCAGGTGAGCCAAGTTCACCAATAGATCGAACGTCGAGACAGGAGGCGTCAACAGAGCGCGTTTTACGTAAAGCGGAACCGACTGACGCCCGGTCGTCGTCGTCTCCATTGCGTGGACTAGCATACACGTCTTCGTCGGCCCAGAACGTAACTTGCTATTTAAGAAAACAATTATATTAGAGAAACATTAGAGAAATAGTTTTTTTCTCTAGACCTCCCCTCTCATAATGAGGGGGTTAAGGCCATAGTCTGCCAGGCTGGACATGTGCGGGTTCGCAGACTACACACGCGTTAGAGAAACTTTTTTTATGAACTCTAATGTGAGCAGGTTTCCTCGAGTTAACAGGAGAAACAGCTAATGACGTATTAAGGTTATTTATGATCACTCTCTTTTAAACATTATCTGAGTGTAATATTTAATTTGGCACACCAGAATAATTACATGATTTATTTAAATCTACTACCATTGTTGAATCTTATTATTAAAAGATTAAAATAACTTAGATAATGATTAAAAAATTGCTTTTCTCTTAACGCAAGACATAATTTTTTTCTAGTTTTAATTCTGTAAAACGCCATGATCCCATTTTGTAAATTTTATGTAATCAAAAATCTTATTCCAATTTTGCAGTTGAGGTTAATATAATTATTTATAATAGCTTTTTCCACTGAGGCTTTTTGTGATCCAGAGCGTAAGTATATGAATATTTATGACGCAGATTTATTTTCTTTAGGTGACCGTCAAACGTAAATTCTTATAATAAAATTTCCCTTGACCCAGTCGTTTAAGCTTACCCTCATTCTGCTCACGAACATGGCTTCGACATTAGGCGGCAGGTACTCTCTAGTGCGAGATACTTCCAACCACTCGTCGAGGCCTGCGTTGTAAGTGGCTGCACCGGCTGTGTGGTATGCGAGCCAGTGTTTCGCAAGGGAGCACTGTCGCTCCAGTACAAAACCATAGCGACGCCGTTCTTGAGTCATGGCCTAGAAATAGACAAAAATGTGCATATGAATGCATTTCGATGTTCCCTCACACTAATTTTATTAGACCATTCAGTTCCCGTTAGTTACCTTGATGTTAATTGGCGTGTATAGTGTAATGATCTTTGAAAGTCGACGTGTGAAAGTTGTAACGTTAATAATTTGGCACAAAAATTATTCAATGTACAAGTGTTCACGCAGTGTAAACATCAATTAAAAACAATCTTGATTTTCTTTAAATTACACGAACGTGTACATCGTGTAGAATGTTGAAAATATCATGTACTTACATTTTTCAAGCTTTGCTCACAAAAAGCGTCCAATTTTGTTTTTTCCTCCTCCAAAATTTGCATGCTCTGAAACAAAAATAAAATTATTGTTTGTAATAAAAACAGAGGGAATAAAAGTCGTAATAAAGTTGATCTGATTATCAAGTAAACAAATCTGTGTCTGCATGCGTAGTATCCTAAATGACTAGCAATCACAGTCGTTATTAATATTGAAACATCGCCAAAATCATATTATGTTGCGAACGTACCAAGGACATTATTTACTACGTGATAAGTATACAAGCAATCTTGACTAGAGCAGTAACTACATATAAGTAATTCATTTTGTTATGAATAAATTATTTTACGTCATAATTTTTATAATGGCTCTTCGAATAAAAAAATGTTTATATTTCATTCATAATTATAGCAAGCTTTAGTTTATTCGTAAACATTAAAATATCATGGTAATAAGTTACAATTATTGTGTATCCGTTGAGTAATTCTTAAAACCGTGTCAATTGTCAGAATTATTCGAGGTACAGGTACAATTATGAATTCCACAAAAACGAGGATTATTCTGAATTTTATCAACATTCAAATTAAAATTTGGAAAACTTTATGTAATTGAATAGCTCATTACCTTCATCTCCTTGTCCATTGCCGAGCCGACTTTAGTGGCGTTTGTTTTCTTCTTTCGTTGTTTTTTGATCGTGGCCGCCGCCTTGCTGTAGCTCTCCGAACGCAGCTTGTGTTGTTGCAAAAATCTTTTTTGCTCCGACTACAAATCACGCACAGCGTTAGTGTTTGAACTTTTGACATTAAACTAAGAAATCTTTCTAATCGAATAGAATAACATTATTTAAACGATTCACAGTGCAATATTTGTGTGGTAGTTATATGTATCTATAATATTTCGTTGTCGCAATCATTTGTTCAAATTTAACTAGTAAATGTTTATTTATTTTTAAATTTCTTTAACTCATTTTCACTTGTATATGTTACAATAAATTTTTGTTTCACGTAAGCGAGATGTTATTTTACCATAGACAAACAATTATTTATTCAAGAAAGAACAAAGAACGCAATTTCCTCATAAACTACAGTTTGGGGATCTATGTAATGAAATTCTTCTTGTTCACTTCCAGGTGAAAATTAGTAGCGCCTTAGTTGAAAAATTGTCTTCTGATTTCAACTTACTTAGAATGCGATACTCGTTATTTGGACAAAGTGTGAAAGTTTATATTACGATTCCCACCGTCGAAATTAAAAAGGTGAACTGAACTCCGAGAAGTGTATACTTACATGAATATCTATAGACCATCCGATTCCGGGAAAACTTTTTTAATAGGAATTCTTATCTCGATAAAAGAGATTCTTTAGGTTATTTGAATTTAGGAGTGTTGCTCCTATGTCTAATAGACAAACCATTGTAATACCAGAGACGAAACATACGAGTAATGCTACATTAAACCTACACGACCTGTATACCAATTAAAAATTTATACCTAGTACATTATACAAAAAATCATGAACAGTGCATATAAACTATGGAATTTATGGTGAGGGCTAAAATTTAAAAGCGGATTGCATTAAGACTATTATAATAGTTTATATTTTATAAACGCAACTTGCAAATAAAATCATATATTTTGTTACTAACCTGCACTACTTTCGTATCTTTCTCCAGATTCGTTTCCAAAGGCACCAGCAGATCTACGTAGAACGCCTTTAGCTGTATTGAGAATAATGTTAAATTCAATTGTTACGGATCTCGATTCTTGAATGATTTTTGAATGGAATGTAAAAAAAGTAAATAATAAAGGTAAGAATATTCCAGCTATTTGAAATTCGAACATCAACCGTTCCAGCTATGGTTACCGCAGTTTGTAGCAGGTATCTCCCGTCAAAAAAACGCGGTAACATAACGGAAACAAGAAAAATTGGATAGTATAAAATATATGTATGTAGTAGGTATATTGAGTGCGGAAAAGAATAATAATTTTTTCCTGACTTTGTAGGTAGAACCAGAAAACCGTAATAGATTTATTTGAAATTTTCTTTTGCTCGTAATATATAATTACGAAGTCTAACTTGAACGCAGTCTCAACAATAATTAAGTAATGAACAATTCGTCTTTTGATATTAAAGTGTGAAGTCGTAGGGTCACATTACAACTTAGATTTCAGAATCTCTGCTATCTATATTAGTATTATACATAGTTGTCTTACAATATTCATTTGTTGATCTTGAATTTCTCGATACACCTCTACAACTTTCATCAGGGCAGTCCCTGAAAATAAATTTATAATATTAGTATTACATACATATATAACAAATTTCTTTAGAATTGTCTACCTTAATTATTTTTAAAATCATACGTGCTACAGGAACTTATAGAAATATTTGTATTTTTAAACTGTGTAACTAAGCTAAATATACATACATATAAGGAAAATCTCATTTACTTTAATGTCATAACAGTCTTAAAATTTGTACGAAACAATTGGATAATTAAAAAGTGTATGACTAACAGATTTGTGTTCGTCAGCTCCAATCTGCATTGGAATAGCTCGATGAATGGGCATAAATCATGATGCTTCTTAAACAGTATAGAGCGATCATGTCTTAACAGGGGCACCCTTAGGTAATCTAACTCTTCGGAATGATCCATACTTTGCTAAGCTGTTCCATTACCAGTTGATCGAGTTAGGAATTAGCAGGAAACCAATCAGAATCGTGGAAGTACCGAATGGTCATTATTTGTTTTATATTTGAAGATTTTTTTTTGTAAAAGATTTCAAAGCCACATGGAATAATAGTTCACAATTGCACTACATATGTATACGCTATTTATATGTAATCAGCTGTACCTTAATTGGGTTTTGTCACAATTGTGAATTGAAATCTGCGCTTAAATTATCATCATATCGCCATATCGCACAGGTTACAATATTTAAATACACCAGCGAGACGTATCGGCAACACAGTTTCTCTATTGAATGTAGCAACTGAGTGTCTAGCCAGGCGTGCCTGTGCAATGCCCTTTCATCAAGCGATTGGTTTCAACGGCTCTTGCGACATGAGCGCAAAGACACAAGTTCGAGCAGTTCGAATGTCTGGTGTTGTTTAGAAGCTGACAGTACAATAAACATTTTGTTTCGTACTCTTCATTACAGAACAGAACATTTTATATTTACAACGTAGTTCCCTAGATTTCTGCGAAGCAATGTTATCGTAATTAGGATATCATTAAATTGAATATCGTTATAGGCGAAGATACCAAAAAATTCAAATTGTTTATGTTATTTACATATATTTACATAAATATAAAACACTATTAACTACCAGGTCTTTTATGGTAGCGAACAGTTACTGCTTTGATTAATTTTAATTGAAGTATCGCATGTTAGATGAAAAAAAGAGAATGTAGGTATAAGGGCACGCAAAATAAGAGTTTTGTTGAGTTTTCAGTTAGTGGAGATTAAGTTATTTAGATGATAACATAAACTGTTATCAAACTCACCAATATCCGCACATCCTCCCCAAGTGCCTTGTTGAGCCTGTCGGCCCAGTTTGCCTACCGCATCCACGTAGAGTCGCGATGCTGCAGCGGCACCTTTAAAAAAATATCTTATATAATATGATATTAATTTTAAAAATTCCATCATTTTAGCTTGAATTTCATTCTTTGAATGATACAAAGTACATAACATACATATACGTTTTCTTCAAGTTTTAATATAATATAAATTTATCAGTCTATTGAAAAACAAGGACTTCAAAATGAGACAAGATTTTACTACACAGCGTTCAAGAGAAGTAAATTATCGGTTGTGACATTAATTTAATACTATTATATTAAGGACTGAGTACAATAATGAAGTGACTTCTTAATATCAGTTATTTTTGTAAAACAAACTTTACTGATACTTAAACCAATGTTTAACTGAAATTTCCTCCTAACAAAAGGTTCAGTGGATACATAAAAAATATTTTAGAGGTTTAAGAGGTGGATTTAAAAACGATTCAGGAGAGTTATTTTAAGATTAAATTAAACAGAACATGAAGGTTTCTCCAAGATAAAATTATCCTGAATTTATTATTAAAATATAAATTACATCCATGCAAAAACTTTTTCATTTAGGCAGTCTAAAAACCAATTTTGAGGTTATACATAGAACTTATGAAGATACCACCAAAATTACAATCAATACCTACTTATGTTTATGTTTTTTAATAGTTATATTCAACATTCGGTATTATTAACGCAACATCAATCTGAGGTACGTATTTAACATAAGTTACTCCGTTGCAATTAAATATCCAATCATATTTTATATATATTTTAGCATATATATGCCGTATTAATTATTCAATCTTTTATTTCACAGCATTTTATTGTAACCTGGTAGGCTATATTATTTGAGTGAGTAGAAATTTTCTAATAAATACGCAAATATTAGGCATACATTAGTACGTATATCCGATATATGTAACTAAATGCTATCGAGAATTTGATGCCTAAACCGGAATTCAAATGACGATGTTTGTACACAGTAAACCGGCGTTGACCATTGTGTTCAACGTTCAATATTGTTTTCTAAACTAGATCCATACAATGTCCACAAAGAGAATGAGGTATTGCCGTTAAGGAAGCCTTTAGACATTGTTGTCCAATAGCAAAACATCTTACGAAAAGAATGTCACGTGGTAAAACTTCTATCGAAACGAATGTTACATGGCAAAACATCTTTCTAATCGAATGTCACATGGCAAAACATCTTTCTAAACGAATGTTACATGGCAAAATATCTTTCTAATCGAATGTCACATGGCAAAACATCTTTCTAAACGAATGTCACATGGCAAAACATCTTTCTAAACGAATGTCACACGGAGAAACATTTGAAAATAAATGAACGCCGCAATAAAGGCGTCAAATTAAAATCTCAAGTGAGCATTGCACACAGCGCAGGACACAATGCTCATGTTTATGGCTGGTGGCGTACAACACAGTAGATAAGCCAACATAGACTATTTGGCACTAACTGCGCCCCAGTTCCGGAGCCAACAAGCGCTAAGGTTCTGCATATAGTTGCAGTTTGGCCTGCCGTATATATACATTAATTGTTCATGTTTCATTGGGAACGCGTATAGTAAGATTGTAGTAATACGTACATGACCGTCAGAGGTACTAGTTATTCATTAAAACTGACGATAACCTTATTCTAGTTTAGTTTTATATAGCTGTGTTTAGTTTAATGATTATACTCATATTACTGCAATTATAATGTTGTAATGCAGTAAATGCAATCATCGTACATTTTAAGTCATAAATATAAACAGTAGGTATGTATACGTATTATGAACACATTCACTTTTCGAATCCTCTATAATCCCGGATTCTAGCATTTAGGTAAACTAAAGTAAGTATCATGAGCATTGACTACACATAATGAATAAAATGGCTGCATAAATATGTATGTATTATTAAAATTCTTACCATGTAAAGCTTTTAAGTAAGCTTTTCCAGCCGTTATCATTTGCCGAGCACCTGGATTAAACTTGTCCAGGATATTCTGAAACAAAAAAACATATATAGGTATTATATAATCATATAATTGCGTTTCTTTTCGTTTTTATTCGTTTATATTGAATTTAAAAATACGAAAGTTAACTACATATAAAAAAGGCAGCATTTATGCTGTCTTCGCATAAAACATTCTTTTGAAAGACGTGATGTGTTAATGTGGATATGTAAGTGTTATTAGTGGTACACACAACATTCTACGAATATAAATAATACCTACGTCATTGTAATAACTTGTAAAAACTCAGATAGTAAAAAATCATATAATACTAATCGAAGAGGTTTGAGTTTAAATGTACCTGTGCGATTATACTGTTGGTTCCATTAACAAAAATATTTCTAACAATGATATTCATTAGCCATCATTGATCTTATTGTTAGATCTTAGATAACCGGTTTAATTCAAACCTCGTAACACACCTTGTATTCAGTCGTGTAAACAGCAAATATTCAAATAGGGACATCAATAAATCTATAGGTAGACATACATAAAACCTGTTCAAAAGACCAACATTGACTTTAGAATCGCAAGGCAAAATGAGGACTTGCAAATATGCATTAACACTGGAATGTCGATGTGAAGGATGGTAAGGTAATGTAATGACCGGCGTGATCTTTGCAAATTATCATGTATATTAATTAAGATATATAACACTGAACGCATTGCTTTATACGTTCGTTAAATTTTAGTGATTGGAAATTAAATAACATTTATTCTTATTTTGTAATTAAAAACCTTTTTCTTAATATCTATTGATCTCGGCCGTACATTACTCTGTTGTTAAATTGCATCGTTAATTTCAAAAATATGTCTATACCAATAATGATCATAACGTGAAATTTATGTTTGAAAGTTAAAAAAACTAATCCATCAAGTATGTAAGGTATAGAATAGAGTATAGACAATCGAAGTAGGTCTTATGCTACTTTAAAAGTATATAAACGAATTGTTAATATGAATTTAAATTAATAAGGTATTTGTATTAATTACCCGCACACTCAGAGTACTATAACTAATTAATTCATCAAATACCTGAAGTGCATCTAAATTTGATGTCCACAGAAGGTGCAATGCGCTGCTTTCGAAGTTTATAGAAACGTTCAACCATAAATAGACATTAATAGTGGAAAATGGCCTTTCAAGGTAGCTTAGATAGAGGTGTATTGAGTTGAATTCTAATCAGGCCATCAAACTTACAACGGAGTTATTCAATTTAAGACGACGGTCAATCGTTCGCACACTTTGAAAAAACATTGGCGTTTAATGTTTGATGTTGATTAGTCAACAAACTTTTTTTACAAAACTTAGAGATTCTAGTGCGTCGCTTGCGCTACTTACGAAGCTAATCTAGTACGCAAACATTTAGATTCTCGAAGGAAATCGAGGGCTTACACCGTAAATAGAGGTTCTAGTAGAATGTGGTGTATCAAGGATGGCGACCCACATACGCTTCTGCTAACTAAATATTCTGTAGAGTGTTTTCATGTGTAACTTTAATTAATTTGATAAACACATCCAACATTATAGGGCACCAAAGCTAGTATTCATCAACATTTGAATTATAGAACCATATAATACGTGTGTATATAAGCATAATATTCAAAGTAAAACTATTACGACCGCATAGGAAATCGAGGGCTTAGACCGTAAATAGTGGTGGTGGAATGTAGCCTCTCAAGGATGCTGCAGTGCGGCCCCTGGGTGTGGCGCTGCTCGCCGCGCCACATTCCATTGTAAATATTGTTCAAAGCAACTTCTTCCAAGCCTAAATACCCTCGTTGCATGCTGATTGTAGATATGCGTTTGATTTAATGATGGTCGGTGAGTTATCTCGCTTATGAAATGCGGAAGACGAGGAAAGAACGTTCATTTATTATAGATCCAATTCAGTTAATAGGGCACTTTACAAAATGAACCACTTGTACTTACGTTGTGTGAGTACTATAAAACAATGACATGTTTAAATACAATTACAACAATAAATAAATCTGTAATGCCATTTATTATAATAAAATTAATAAAACTGTAATTGTAGATTATGATACAGTTTGTACACTATGTGTTGAATAAATATCAAGCCTGGTTGCGTTTGTGATAGCTTTACATATATTTTTTTTTAATATACATATGGTAATCTTTCTAATTATGTATCGCAGAATATCCGAAGTGACATCAAATGGCATTGAAGTGACATTGACATCAAATGAAACGTAAATAAAACTTTTATATTTTACAAAGGATTGGAATGTTGGATTAATATTCAAATGTTGACTTGTTCTTTATACATACTCGTATATTTTCTAACAGCACATCAAAAACGGACATTGATAGTTAACATTCATAATCATATTTTTAAGTAGCTGTAAATCTATGAAAGAACATTTAATTAATATCTACTTAATCAAATAAATATAAATGAATCAATGAAACGTGTCATTTTTTGTCAGTTCCATTATTCACTGTTAATTGAAGCACAATGTTTAATTGATTTACTAAATGCATAATTGATTTGCTACTCCTGTAATTTTATTGCGATTCAAATTACAGTCTGTAATTAGCCATCAGACAGATACATCGCATCAGTTTACGATTTTTTAAATTTGATTTTTGTATTCTTGACATTCATAATACGGCAAATCAAAAGACTGAGGTTACGTTATGTACGACTAGCCTAATCCGGAGGTCATTGACACAACAAAAGCCCAACGGATGTTCCTTTTCATTCCGACTAAACTCTGTCAACAACTTACTTGTTAACGTGTTTTACGATCTTAGAACCTTTGTATCTGATACTCTCATTTTTAAATCTTTACAATTTACTACATTATTCAACATATATGTATATAAAAAGGTAGCATATTAATAGACTTTATTGCTTTATTCAATATGTACCTATACAAAAATATATATAAACACATACAAAACAGATACTATGTAGGTATGACGTAACTTCGATAATATTTTAAAGAGAATTCGTAAATACGTGAGCTGGGTACTATTGTGTGCCACGTACTCGTACGTTCACATCGGATGTGGAAGACAAACTGTCGAGTCAACACGACTAGCAGTTACGCCTTTCATACCTTTAGGTCTATACCATGAGAGAAAAAATACATAATTTTGGTTAAACAGAATATAATTAGAGTATTATAAGGAGTACACTAATAATGTTACATTACGCTTGTAATACCCGAAGAGATAGGCAGAGTAATGTAATACACTAACACGTTTTTACTATTAAGAATTTCAAGTTAGAAAACCCAATAATATCCGACATGCGAATCGAACCCAGGACCTCCCCATGTTGCAAGTGATCGATGCATACAATCGAGTAAGCTGGTGTTAACCTGATGGGTCCTCATGAAGAACTTTGTCAGATAGGTCGGAAAATAGTATATTTTGAAGGTTATCTAGGTTATCTACAAATCACACATTTCAGTTAAGGTCACTGCATAATACAATCATATGTCCATCAATATGTCCATTCATACCTACTTAAAAAAAGATTTGGAGCAAGATATAAAGAAGCGTAAGGTAATAGAAACACCGTCATTTAGACCTGTAACGAAACTGAAATATAACATAATTGTGATGTACAATTATGCAATGATATGTTAGGTACGAAAGCAATATACCAGATATGTAGCATTCATGTAGTTGTTCGTCAGTCAGTAAACTCGAAGGAGTTTATAAATAAACCATTACGTTTTTCCCAACTAAGCCTTGATACAATTCATTAGCATGACTAGTGACTGAATATTAAGCGCGATGTATAAAACATTTGATATATTTGAATACAATGCAGACGCTGTAAAATGGAGGCTTACGTCAGATGTTCACTCGAGCATTTATAACAATCAAATGTTACCAGTTATTATGTAATGAAACAATAGTTCCTTTTATATATGTCACACCACATTTGCTATACAATTATAACCCGGGCGCGATAACTTGTGACCTACGCGTT
The DNA here is from genome assembly GCA_018244755.1 of Jemadia pseudognetus. Classification (NCBI taxonomy): domain Eukaryota; kingdom Metazoa; phylum Arthropoda; class Insecta; order Lepidoptera; family Hesperiidae; genus Jemadia; species Jemadia pseudognetus. The sequence goes on from DWTO01000281.1 coordinate 18,099, forward strand.
GACGTTACAGTGGTGTGTTAATGTAGTGTGAACAAAATCTTATTGTCTGTTTTTTTAATACACTCAGCGAGATTGTTAGCATCAGTATAATATTATTTAATTTTGAAAAAAGACCTATTAACAGTTGAAAAGTGAGCAAGAGGTAATTAATTATAAAATGCATATAACTTTATAAAATCAGAGATTTTTGCGCTTGGATTTGAATTAAGGACTCTCGGAGCAAGATGTTGAATTTTAAACCATTAGGCTATTGTTGGTTTTTACAATGTATACGCTAACGAAAATGCATTCGTGTGATATAACGATTCCGAAATGTTATGATGCTGTCATTCAAATAACAACCCCTATGTGAATAAGTTATCTGTCGGCGTCTTGGCGAGATCGTTCAATTCTCGCCAATGACTACGATATAGGGCTTCACCTTTCACCCAATTCACGCGTACATTTTAAAATAGAGAGTACACGGTCCAGTGAGTCCCAAAGTGTATATAGTGTTAATATTGACATTACGTACTAAATTGTTCATTTCTTTACAATGTTTAAACAAAAAAAAAATGTTTTTCATTTTCAACTTTATATATAAAAATATGAAATCCAATTATATAGATTTGATGTTTTATGATATAGATGGTTATCAACACTGTTCGAGTAATATATACCCGAACTACTGTTAATAATACTTAAGACAGTGTACAAAAGCCCTGAATTACAGTAATAATCTCTGGTTTCAACAGATAACACTTTTGGAAACGCTGCTCTGTGTCGTGTGTAGGCTGGTCGGTTATTGCTCGCGTCGAAATCGTAAATCTTAAGGGTGCATGTGGGGACTAGGGGTAGAAATAGATGCGCACTTATAAAAATTAAGTACCCAAAAACGGGGGGATCCTACATATTTGAATGGAATAATCAAGGGCCGAATAGAGTCGCTTTTCGTTCCGGTTATATTCGGCCATTATCGTTACTTCTTTTTTAAATTGGTTATTCATAAGATAGTTCCTTACTGTCATGTCAAAATAATATATACTCAAAATAGAAAAGAAACATGATTACTTTTACATAAACGGAAATCTAAACGAAGGAATGTTATACAATACATCGAAACAGTTCTACGCGCTTTCGGATAACACCAAATTTTTTATATTCATGGCTACAACATATACAGTAAATACATAGCTAGAACGATACAAAAATTATCAAAAGATTTATATTCTTTGTCCGAATAGGACGTGGGATACTGGTAGTAGGTACGTTCGGTACAAAATTAGGGTAAGAAGGAAACCGAGAAGAAAGGGTTCATATGACATTGTGGAAATAGTATTAGGTAGAAATATTTTGTAAAGTTGTTGTTTTAAGACAAAATAAAAAGATTTAGCGTATGAAATACTAATTAAATAGTTTTATCCGCTAAATTACATTTATTTCCGTAAACATGAAAATTAAATAACAGACACCTACATAGGTATAGAAATAAAATGATATTGATTTTAACTAAAAAAATATAAACTCTTCCTTTCACTAGGCTAAACATGGTTTTACATTGTACGAGATATTAGACAATTTTTACAAGCATTATAAGATGACGGAAAATATTTGAAGCGAAGTTAGAATCGGGCTGGAGCACGTAGTAAGCGACATTCGTACCCAAATTGCCTCGCGCTCCTCGTGACTGCTGAACCGGCGGCGACCCGTTGCTAAATACTACGTGTGAGATATACGAGTATGTATGTACGTTCCATTTTATATCTTTATTTATTACTAGCTATGCCGTACGGCTTTACCATTGTATAACCCAAAAGAAGTCACAGTTTGTTGGAATTATGGACAAACACCGCTTTGGGGAGGCTTTTGTCCAGCAGTGGACTGAGTGTCTTAGTCACAGGCTGATGACGATTGATTGATAATTGATAAATATCCAATGAACACGTGGTTAAATTAGGTATGTATCTTCCAGGATAGTTCATGAGTTAATACAGCGATTTTGCGGTGGAGATAAAATGAAGAATAAAATGGCTTTATCTTTTACTTTTATGTTTTCTTTTTCTTTACCTAATGCATGTAGAGGAGACGAAAGAAGTTAGCAAGGATCATAGCAAGTGAAAATACTACATTTCTGCCTACGACGTTGGGAAATGAAGGTAACCATATGTACATATGTATACATGTATTTGATACAAATTAAATACTTCTCTGTACGTTAACGGTTACATCAAAAAGGTAAAGAAGAAACACCGAAGTAACATGACATAACGTAACTACTTTTACGATGGTACCCGCTCTACCCTCATTATTCTTTTTCCGTTAATAACTTACCTTAACTGAATATTTATATGAAACATGTACAATAAAAATACAAAATATTCAGATAAACATTTTTTCGCTTATTTTATCCTGGAGACTTTATAATTTTCATCCTAATTGCTTTGGCACGTAGCAATTATTTTGCTATGATAAAAATATTATACTTAGGTACAGGGCACAGTGACGGCTTGAATTTTCTTAAATATCGAGCTTTATTCTTAGCTTCTTACATTTTAGTTAGAACTATTTATTTTCGATTGTAACATAATAATATTATGTATCATTTATATATTTTAAACGCTATATTATTTCACAGATAATTTTGCCTATGTAGACAAAATTATCGCCTATGTGGTGTAACTACACTGAAGATCGGTATTTTGCACTGATCCATTATCAATCAGCGTTTCCAGCGCACCGCGCTGAACTGCAATTGAAAACGAATTCGAACTTCTGTTGCTGCGTAAGGGAAAAACACTTATCCGAATGATTTCATTAAGCGAAGCTCATTGGGATTACAGACGGTATCGTAGTAAATAAAAAAGGAGTGTTCATCTTGGTTTTCCTACGAGGCAATCCTGTGATATTTCAATGGCTTAAGCAATGTAGGAATCACCTCGCGTTGCCCGGGGAGGCACGTAGCGAGCGACATTTGGCCCGAAATTGCCCCGCGGCCTGCGTGACTCCCTATCCGACGACCCACTTGCTAAATGACTGTGTGCGAGAATTTTTGACGACTCGCAATGAGCATTCAGTTTGGCCCTTTGTTGTTGTGTACAATTGTCGTTTATTCATAAAATACACGAACATAAATTCTTTTTCGTGTCAAATAATAGTTTCATGCTAAATTACCCGTAAAATATAGATATATGAATATAGGTTGCGAGAAATCTTGTCTTAAGCATTGCAAAACTTAAAGGAAATTTGAAAGAACGTTAACTATTCTATCGTATTAACAGTTTGAGACTTCAGTCATCATGGATAAGCCTATGGTGACTGTGCCTATAGGTTCACCCCCTATTCTACGGTGGGACATAAACATACTACACTTCTCTGACTACCTATACGGAGATTACAGGCATGATGTTACGTTATTTCGAAATTAGTTACATATTTTACGTATTCGTAAACGAATCCTAAACACTTGACTTATTGCAACTCAAAACATCAAATATTTCATGAAGCTGTTCGCTGTTTGAGCCTTTGTTGCACACGTTTTCTACTTAGACTGAACACTGTTTACATTGACACTTGTTGCCACTTCAGGTCTTAGTATTTGTTGTCACAGTACCTCACAAGATGTGCGACATTCTTGCATTTATTTAAATGGCATTTATTTGAATAGATTTTGTTTTTTTTTTTAACTTTTTCTGCTTTTAATAATTTTTCCGTCAATCAATTTTTACAACATGAAAAGTATTTGTAAAATATTAATTTGCCACAGGGAAGTACAAATAGGAACTATTTGCATACACATGTAAGTATATACGAAGCGGGTAAATGCACCCGTAATGAAAATGAATTTATTGCTTAATTTTCACAAGCGCTGTAACTCATTTAAAAAATTGCCTTACACATTACACTTGCATGATTCATCAGAAGTTCAACTATTTATTGCGATGAAAACGATGGTATGTTCGTTACAACAACGTTATCGTTAAACTAAAACGTTAACGGATTTTAAATTAAGTAAATAACGGCATTATAGGGAACAAAAAATATAATAAATTTTATCCGACGGCGTCATAGCCAATAAATTCTTTTTAGGAGATGAAAAATCCACGGGATTCGGGGGTGCAAACTGTTAAAATCCAATCTACGTCGCACCCCACGGCCGACGTCTTAACGTAATCACGGCGTGCAATTTGTTACCGATTCAACAATGCACCTCTTAAGTTCTTCGCCGAGGAAGAAATAAAAGAGTCACTTTTAAGTTCACTAAATGAAGCCGACTACAAAGGCAGAGCCGAGCGTAATTCAAACGCGCTCGCCCAGCATCTCTTGGCATCGATCCTGTACTTTCAAAAGTTTAATTTTTCCTCCGGTTTTTGTTGCAGGACTTCGAAAATACTCAGAAGTATTAAACTTTTAATTCAGATTTATTGGTTTCCTTTATGTTTTCTTTGCGGTCGCCATTCGTGGTTTCTGAAGTGCCATTTATTCAAACCATCTTTTTTAAATTTTGGCGTTTCCTTTTAACGAACCTCCTCCCTACTTTACTGTGACTGCATTTTTTATTAATATTAAAAGCGTCCTGTGAATTCGCATACATTATACTTTTAGGTGACAATATAATCTTAAAAAATAAAGCAATGAATGTACCTATTGTATATTTAATGTCGTTAGTTATTTTATAAAAATAAGACCAACACAGTATATTTAATCCCGAATAAAACAATGGCGGGTATAGTTCAATGGTTCAATGGTTCAGTAACTTATTTTTTGCTCGAAAATCTTCGAAAACAATGGCAAACGAAAATTGCAAAGCTAAGATTAATCAGCTTCAACAACGGAAATCCTTTTCAAATGAGCTCACTCTGTATTCGCGTTGATCAGCCGTCACGTGGCAAGGTCGACACCTTTGACGCGGAACATTAGACAAATTTATTTTGTACGCGCGATCATACAGTAGGTACCTACTTTTCGTTACCTATTTATTATGAACACTGCCTCATTTATCGTGATGGTTGCAATCGCGATTGCCGATCGAGAAGTCCTGGGTTCAAATCCCCGATCGTTCTCTATTGGATTTTTGTACTTAGATTTTGTAGTAGCGGCTCGGAGTTTGGATATGTGCATATTGTAGGCTCACCCCCTATTCCATAGTGGGACGTAAACGTAACTGGTGAAACGTGGGAGTGTACTATACTCCTTTGTTTACCTCTTTGGAGATTAGAGG
>DWTO01000282.1:0-23245 GCA_018244755.1 Jemadia pseudognetus
CAGCCAAATTCCCTGTCCGTCTGTGGGTAGCAGGGTAGGTGTTTTAGAGGCTGTGCTCTGCGATCCTCGTGTCCTGTGTGGAGATTATGGGAATAACCCTTCAGGAGAGGTCTATACCTCACCAGTTACGTTTACGTCTCACTATAGAAAACAGTGAGTCTTTTGCCATACACCGCGCACACATCCAGACTTCAAGCCACTACTAGAAGATCTAAGTTAGAAAAATCCAATAGTGCCCGACACGAGAACTGAACCCAGGATCTATTGATGAACAGTCGCGCTTGTAACCAACACGACCAACGAAGCAGTACAGTGGTAAATAAATATACATAGAATAGAGGGGATTTTCACGTCGCCTCCCGGTTCGGTCACGTAAGGCTTTTACGGCCGCTCGGAAGAGGCTATCGCCATTTCACACCGCGTCCATTAGTGGTCATTCACATTCTATACCAATTCAATTTTTATTTTATAATAATATCAGATAGTCCGCATTATATTTTTATCTTATTTTCAGGCCAGGTATCTCACCGTATAAGCTTGCTAATTATATTACGTATTATTCGAGTAGTATCTAAGTCAGTTTTGATACATTTAACGTCCCTTCCAATAATACATGTAATGTTAACGTCTAAATTTTAACTTCTTGAGACAATTCCCACACTGTAGTTTGATCTCAAACTTGACAGAACATAGTTCTATGGTGACTAAATAACTGAAAACCATACGTTATATACCTACATATACATACGTTTCTAATAACAAAATTATAAAATGTTATTACGCCTTAAAATAGTCAAACACTTGTGTTCGTAACATAGGGTCAACAGAATCAAGCTACCATCGTGGCATCTACATTATTCATGTGTTTTTGTCACTTGCGTTGTTCGTGTCAAAGTAGAAAGCCGGCTGGAAATTTATTAAAAAGACGAAATTATAATAACAAATTATCTCCTCAAACCTCTTACTTACATCCATGTGGTTGTCAATAGAGTGGGACGATTTACAAATTTTTATTTGTAACATCAAATATTTAATTATGAAAGTAATGAAGTATTCACGAATAAAAAAACATTCAGAACTCGTGTCGTGACGTATAACTACGTCGCGCTGCAACTGCTCGATCAAGGAAGCCGTATATTATAGTAATTTTGATACTCAATTTAACTATATAAGTGATAATATATATACATATTCACTTTTGAGTATTCCTGTAGAAACATAGCCGGAATCGTTTTGTGAAAAATTAAAATGAAATAAAATTCTGAGCGCCGGCAGCGTCGGTAAACAGTTCTGAATTCCAAAGTTACATAATTATAAGTTATTACGAAATCAGTTGCAGCACTCCATAGTTGTGTCAAGTGTTTTTTTTTTCAATTAACACTCTGGCTTAGCACTCGACAGAAAACTAAATTTGTATACGCTCTAGCGAAACCTAAAACGTATAGGACTCGATAGAAAAGTGAATTTCAAGTCACCAAATCCAAAGTAACAAAAAATAGATTTACTTCTTTACTAATCTGTATGAATTTGAATATATTACGTATCAGGTAATATCACGCTTGTAATCTCCGAAGAGGTAGACAGAGGATTGCAGTGCACTCCCATGTTTTACCGGTTACGTTTACGCCCCACTAGTTTAAAGTAATTTGTTTATGCAGTCTTTATGATACGTGTTTACATACATACTCGTAGTTTCATACGAGAGGTCGTTCAAAGAAACAACTTTATCTGACATGATATTAATCTGTCATTTGTAATATTATTTTCTTCTGGTTCTCTTTGCTCTGTAAGCTATAAAAAGCTTGTTTTTTTACATACTTTCATTAATACATATTGTCACGCCTTTACTTCCTTCACAGGGTAGGTAGATAGGACCGATTAGCAAATTTTATTGACTTCCGGATTTATACATACTTCTAATAATGATGATATAGTATTTATTTCTAAAATAGTTGATTAATTTGTATATTGGCTTACAAGTCTTCTTGATAATAAATAATAATAGAACATTGTAAATTTCAGTAATACTATTAATATATACGCTTCGACGGGTACGTTAAGAAATTGACTAGAGGTATGAAATTAACTCGAATTCTAAGTAGTTTAAATTAAGTAATAAATCAAGCAAAACAAAATTACCCAGACCAGTAACAATACTTTAATAAACATATTTTGTTAAGTTAATAGTCGTGGTACGAACTAGCGCGATGAGAAATGTTTAGAAATTCAAATTAAGAAAAGCCTGGTATCATTGTCCGGTCCGGGGTTCGAACTCATGACATTTTTATCAGCAGTTGCGCGTGCAACCATTAAAGGAATGACGCTATCCCTATCAGTACTTATTAACAAATAATATTAGCCCATCAATCAATTAATATAAGAAATAAAAACGTGCAATAGGTTTCAATTACTTACCATCAGCTCATGTCGCAAAGCTTACGACATAAATTTCCCTTTGTGTACATTGTATTCAATTTTTAATCTGCTACACGAGTATAAAGTAAAGCGATTGTGATTAGAACATTTATTAGGCAAATCGTTCAATAAATAAGTTACTTGATTTAAGTATTAAAATCCTTGAAAAATAAGTCCTTTGTAGTTAAGCACATAAAAGCTCCGAGACGCGACATTTATTTAATTCAGAGAGCTTCATCAAACAGTCTTACATGGGTATTTCGTCAAAATTACATGTAAACTTTAGTATCTTCTCTAAATATTTTATACACTGCTTGAGTAAATTCTCACGAGGGATTTTCTTGAGCACTGTTATATCTTACATTTGTTTGTATTGGATACTTCATAAAGTAACTACCATATCTCCCGTTACGCGTACATACATATATCTGTAGAAATCATATTGGAAAATAATACGTTTGACATAAAGTATTGTGTCATAAAAATTATAAATAATCGAGTGAGTATTATCTTGGATATGCTATAAATTAACGAGCTTTTTTTTGTAAAAGAACGATATTTTTTTGTTTAAAAGCTATGATTATATCCAAGTAGCTTTAAAATACCGCGATTAACGATGGAGCTTATGAAATTAGATATGTTAGAAAAGTTGAATAGATAATTAAAAATGTGAGTAATAAAACTGTAGTCGAAGATGTTCGTTTTCGGAACTATACAACTACAGCAACTATTTAAGAATCAATTCTAGAATAAGAAAAGGAGTCTGACAGCGGTAAAGTTTTAAAAAGAGTTAGGTTTTTTCAACTCAGTTAATCACGGTAAGTAGTTTGGCAAAGTTTTTAATTTATTAGGAGTCGTCTTCCGACCAAAATTAGAACAGTAATTTAGACAGAAAGTTAATTATTTCAGCTATTTTTGAGAACCAACAGTGAAATTTCTAAAGATTTATAGCAACGTTATAAAAATCTCAACTTCTGACTACTACAGCCCCAAAACTTAAAATATAGAATATTTAGAAGTCCAAAAACTAAAGATATAGAGTATTTAGAAGCTCATTTTCCATATAAAGAGCTGTTTTTTTTTCTTCAGTGAACAAAATAAAATAAGAAGCTGTATATAGGCGTAAGATCAAAAGTCGAAGGAAAAAGTTTCGTAATTATTAATAATCCACTAAAGAGTAAAAATATGACGAATTTAAGCCAGTAATTCTTACCATAAAATATGCAAATTAAAATGCAATATAGTATATTATTATACCAAATTATTATACATACATAGATAATTATATACATAGGATGTTATCGTTACATACTGATACAAGATCACAGGATTGTCTCAAGCATTGCGGGGTTCGAAAATTTTCTATCTTCTTCTTAAGGACATAGATGTCAGAAAGCTTTGGGAGTAAATTGCCCACTCAATGATTGAATAGATAGGTATTTTCTTATTATCTTTTAATTGCTCTTTCTTTTCATTTTAAATGTCTACGTCGACACAAGAATATCCTAGAACCTTGCACATTTAAAACAATATCGTCAAAATAGTTCGTAAAGTTGTACCTACTGCGATTTTTAATCTCGAGTTTCGAACTCTTATTAAATACAATGTAACTCGGTGAACTTGACACATTTTAAATGTATTATTTTCTTTTTAAACTTTGAATACACTCTCGAAGGTTCCATGGTGCCGCTAGACTATGTGATATTATTCCCATTTCTTTGTATTATCACTACAGACTGCTTAGTTGGTCGGGTTAGTTGCAAGCGCGACTGCCGAACGAGAGATTCTGGGTTTAAATCCCGGGTCGGGCACTATTGGATTTTTCTATCCAAGATGTGACGTAAGATGTGGGATTGTAGTGCACTGTTCTGCCTACCTCTTTGAGGACATACCGACGTTATGTTATGTTTATATTACGTACATTTGAGTACTATAATACTTTCCATTTAGTTGTATAAAGTTGTCCTTATTTATACATTCTATGTACACAAATGACCAAATAATTCTACAATGGGAAAATTTATTTCAGATTGAAAAAAAATTCAAACTAAACGCATAGAAACAAATAATTCGCTAATGACTCTCATTACTCGCAACTAATATTCATACCCCGCAGATGGTGTAAATTTAAACATAGCCTATGAGTTATGGCCATTACACACAAGGCCCTCTCAAACATGTACAAATAAGGCCCCAATATAGTTAAGTGTCCATTTAGGACTAATGTCAAAGTGACATATGGGGTCTGATATTAAGGAAGCTTTGTGTACCGAAGATCTTAAGATAGCTTACTATAATGCTTGATGTCAGTTCATTGTCTATATTGATATTGCTTTAAATTTAATTTTAGGTACATGAGATTTTCAAATTTAGCTTTTTTCGATTGTTGTAATTTAGATTTTCTACTAGTGGCTCAAAGTCTGGTTTTGTGCCCCGCGTATGGAAATAGGCTCACCACATATTGTATAGTGGGACGTAAACATAACTGGTGGAACGTGGGAAGGTACCACATTTTTCTGTCTACCTGTTGGGGGATTATAGGCGTAAAGTCACGAGATTTTTTTCTGCTAACCGTGAATTGTACATAACATCACTTCACCCCGTATTCCATGATAGGACGCATTTTTATGTGTTCCATCATGAAATACGGGTGAGCGTATTGCCATACATTGGACAGTAACTCAAATTCTGAAACACTAATGCGAGCGACCGGGGTGTCGAACTCAGGATCTCTTGATTAGCGGTCGCGTTGGCTACCGCTAGAGCTGCGAAGCAATCATCTAGATTTATACAAAAATATGAATGAAAATATAAAGTAAATTTGTAAAATTTATTTATTTCATCTAAACTATTAAACAATCTATTATAACAAAGGAAAGGTAAAATACGCCGAAAGTGTTTCACTTCGCTTCTGGAAAAAAGTTAAGAACCTTTTACAGAAACACCGCCGCGGTGAGAAGTGTGGCAGTTCAGCGAAAACTTGCCTAAAGTCACATTATACAGAAAACAATTTTATTACATAGATTGTTGAGTATTTTGTGTGACCCTGAGTGCTGTGTCTGAAGTAAAGTTTCGATTTCAACCGTTTCTTCCAACGACTATCTAGGTATGGAACTGAATTGAATTTTTGCCATATATTTACCCATTAATACCGATAAAATTTTAAGAATCATTTTCTATCCTTAACAGCTATGACCTCAAACTCCTTAGCACTCATGGACTCATTGTTGCAATTGGGATTCGTGCTAATAATTTTATGCAATACAAAATGAACGCAAATAAATTATGGTCATTTTACAAACATACGAATACTGTTAAAATCCCTACGTGCGTTATTGATTTGTGTTTCACCTGTTTGTTTATAAACGTACCTACTTCCCTCTATATTGTTATTTATATTCTCTTTTTCTTCTGAATTTCCATAAGCCTTAATAACGTTTTGAAAGTTCCCAAATTGAACTTTAATAAGTGTTTCATTGTCTGCATAACGCTTTTGTTGTACAAGAATTATGTAATCGCGGAATGTTTTAAGTGCTCTGTAAATCTTAAGGTTTTTATGTAAGATGTTGATTTAACTTACTAAGAGAAATCTCAGAAACAGGCCATCAAGAAACTGTAAAATAATACACGACGCTTAGTCTGGCAACACTGCTAGGTATTTTCACTGATTTTCAAATTGTTTATTGACAACGGTATCCGTTCTTGGTATTATCTAGTCAGCCTATTGTTTAAGCCTTCAAATTTTGAGATAAATTTTATTCCGAACAGAGTATGTTAATATTATTTCAAAATTCTCTGCTATCCGAGATTATTTAAGTGAGGATTACAATGATTAAGATTAAATATTCGGCTTAAACAAGCGAGCTTAATCGGAATTCTTGTATCATGACTTTAAATTCCAGTAAAGACTTATTGGAGATTCGTTCTTTTAGGATTAATTTTCAAAGAGATTAACGCAAATTCTCAACGAATAAATAAAAGAACCCTTATGAAGGTCTCGCCCGAATCGCGCCATGAATATTAATTTAAGGGCAGAAATGACCCCAAACTCCTGTAGCAATTATCAAATATTCGACGCAAATTATTCAATGCTAAGTACATAGGACTAACAGTTCTCTTTGATCAATTTCTTTTTAAAACTACAGATAACAATAAAATGAAGTTTTAATATTCGAGTGATATACCTATTTTAATCAAATTTTAATTCTGATTTAGTGCCTGTCAATTTGTCTATACGAAACAAAACGAAATATATTTATGTAGATAAATTACATAATACATGTGATCAAAGGTATAGGTAGTACTCATGGCTCAGATCCAAATTCAGACTCAGGTTCAGACAGATTCACACAGAATGAGTCTACCGTATAGCCGGTATACCTGTTCGCTACTCCTGTAATTAAAGCCCCCAGTATTAGAAAAAAGTGCTTATCAAATCCGCTATGAATATTAATCTTAGGGTAAATATGATTTCAAAGTGTCGCCGCATCATTTTCATGGTTTATTATGCAAATTTTTGATTAATTTTTTTTATAAAGGATTTTAATATTGTGAACCAGTCATGACTCATTTGTATAACATAATGCATAGAATGAAACCTCGCCTGTATTTCAAGATTGCCGTGTAAGTTGGTAAGATTGTACTCCCTGAAGATAGTTTTCTAGAATTCATTAGAATATGTGGATAATTTTATAATTACTGTTGAACATTATCTGGTCATACCTTTATAATAATATATTCTTCTATAAGGCGATGTTTGGATAGATCAGATCGATGTTTTATGCTTATGAGATCAGTCAAGTCTTGGCAAGTTATCAAGGTCGTACACCGATTAAGATGTTGATTCCTCGCGTTAATTAATCTCCTACAGCCTCTAGGAGATGATTAACGTACTAATTAGAATAAACGAAGGTTAAATCGGGATATTCCTTTAATTATACAAGCCCGCGTACGAAGTAATCCGTGTTCCAGAGTAAGGGATTCAAGTATGAAAGTATAATTTACTTGTGTTAGTTTACTTTGACGGATTTAGGTTCGCAATGTAAGCACAGAAAGTTGTCAAATATGGCTAGACTTGGTTATTGGATGTTAAGACTAGCTACTGATATTTAAGTGAGACCTATAATAAAAAACTTATGATCTATTTACTTTTACGAACATATGTTATAATTTGATTGCCTCGTTGGTCATGTTGGGTGTAAGCGAACTGCCGATCGAGAAACCCTGGGTTGAAATCCCGGGTCTGGCACTATTGAATTATTCTAACGCATATTTTCTAGTAGTGGCTCGTAGTTTGAGTTTGAGTCCGGCGTATGACAATAAGCTCACCACCTATTCCATAGTAGGACGTAAGAGCATGACATCATTGTATAGTAATCGTAAGGCTCAAGCATCTGTATAATACATTAAATCAGTCTTAGGTCTTATTAAATAGAGTCACGGAAGTGTTTTTCATTTTAAAAGTAATAAACGTCACAAATCCCAGTGCGTCACATCAATATATGTACGTCGTATGTAGTAGAACACGCGTTGGAGAAATTCTAAAAATATAAACTGGCGACTTTCCACTTTCAGGTGTTATGGAGTTTGTAAACTTTTTGCTAAGCAAAAACTCCGATTGCGAGGCGGCGGTGAGAAACGTCCGGGAAAGTTCGTAGATTCCCGTACAATAGATTTTATTGCCTCAAATTTGACTACAAGTTTAGCCACTAAAAGTATTGAATACCCAGTATAACATTGTGTTAAGAATAAAATAATAAAAAAAAATATTTCTTTATAAAAGACATTAATTAATTTCTGTTAAAATTCAAAGACAAATTTCTTATATACAAACCAAGTCAAGTTAACACACCGCATACTAATGATATGATACTATGGCAAACATAAAACATGATATTTTACGCTTGCCATAGTATCATATCATTAGTTACCTTACCTAACAATACTGGAGTACAACTCTAAGAGAAATGAACGCGTAATGTTATAAAACTTTAATAAACGTTACATCTACAGCAACTCTATGACATAGGACCTTATATTAGATTCAGTTGAGAAAGGTCATTAATTTCCCTACTTACATTTATCTTCTCGCTGTTAAAGCGGAGGCGCTTTAAAATTCAGTGCGGACAACTTTGTGGAAAACTCAATTTGCTAATGATGTACACAGTTTGTGTCTCACGGGGACGTTGTTATTACATTAATGCATTCACCTCTATTCAAAGTGCTAGAGGTGACGCCGTTTTCATTCTGCTATATTAAGTATATTACATCTTTATTTTATGTGCTTAATAACCATTTTACTACTGAGTTAGTTTTATTATTAAGCGATAAAGATGATTACAAACTTTTTTGTAGAGAATATTCAGTTTTGTTATAAATAGTTATAATAATAAAACTAATTTAATTGTCTTACACAAGAAAGTGTCTGACTCAAATAAATAATAATAACCTTTCTTTGTGGGAGAGTAATGCTTGAATGAGGTATATTATTTTGGGTGTACTAGATTCCTTACAGGTTAAGTAGAAGACACCGACTACCAAATATCTCTATAGGTATAGCCTTAATGCGCTTGTTTTACAGTCATTCAATCGTACACTGGTTTCGAAGACATAACTGCTATATATTACTAAAGTTTCGTGGGTAGCAAGGTATGAAGTTAAGAAGAAATGCAGTTATTTTCGTAGTTGCACTAAGATGACGGTTAACCATACTTAATATAACCTCGGGTTGAAATAATATTATACAATGAGGTTATTTTATATATTTATATGTTATTTGTTATTCAATCTATATTTATATTATTTATTTATTCTATTCTATCTATATTTCTTTGTTATTAAATCCAGTGGTATAAATTACCAATACATTTTTCTAAACTTGGCGTAGATCTGTAGTGTAAAACGATACCCTGTACTCCGGCACGGGGTCGTGGAATGTATTATTACTACGCCTCGATACCGTATACATAAATAACAACATAAATAGTTATCCTGAGTGACAATAAAACCAACGCCCTCCAACATAGCAGCGAGGCACAGACTAGACTGACCACAGAACTAACACGCCCGACGCTTACAGATCACGGTATGGCGCGGCCTACCTAGGCAGCTAAATATCCTGGCCACCTACGAGCAACAGCGGAGGCGCGAAAAGCTATGCTCTGCGATTCTCAACCCGTATGCTCAGCATGGAAATCATAGGCATACCCCTTTAGGGGAAGTCTATGTCCAACAGTGGACTACAATAAGCTGATGATGATATGGTCTTTTGTATGTCTCCCACCTCTTCACATTTGCACTAAGTATATTTTTCATATAATATTGTTTATTAGTGCACAGAAAGGTTTTTCTATTCATCACATAGATTTTAAAACGACAATGCATCACACGTAACGTCCCATTTGGCTATAACGTAATCGTTTATGCTATCCTTATCTATGCCATTCGTGTGAAAACGTTAATGACGTACTTCCGGTGCGAACCGGAAGCGTCCCTATGGGGAACCGGATGTTCTTATGGACCGGTGGGGATACCACCTGAATCCGATACAATGGCGTATTTCACGTTGTGTTTACAAAGTTTTCATCAGAATTGATCATATAATTATAATGTGATGAATAATAAACGCATCGATGGTGTATAGAGTGATGTTGACAGGAAGTCTCAAAAATACAAAATAGTTTACAAATCATATTTGTACCGGATTTTTATGTTATGTTACCCTTGAGAGCAGTTGAGTGGCATAAACGGAACAAAATATTGAAGTTTAAACATGGGGTGAATTATTTCGAATGTAATTTATTTAATGTCGAAGAAGCATGGCAGGTCTGTAATGATTTTGAATGATCTTTTTGAAGGTTTCCCCCGTGAAAAAAAAGTCTGTAATAATAGAGATATTCCACACTCTGCCTATTCCTAAAGGTTTATTCCGGGATATTTACTCCCGTACTCCGATATTAACTCCCCATTTACTCCGAGATTGCGAAATTGTATTGGAAATGTATAACGCCGGAATGAATAATATAGGAAACATTGGCAGCCTCATTAAAACAATTAAACGAGCTGGAGCGCGCAATTTCCCAGCGAAAGGATCTTGAGATGGCTTTCTCGGTTTCTTGTTACAAGTTTTTATTTACGAAACAATTAAAATTCTACAAGACTTTGAAATAATTCACAATTTATCTGCCGTTGTTCCACTTTGAAAAATATTTTCCGACTGATTAAGTATTTCTTATTAATGCGGATCGTTCAAGTTCGGTCGAGATAGGTAAATCCCGTCTTAGTATACTGTTTTGTTAATTAATTAGAGAATTCACAGACACCTGACGACAAGTTGCCAGTATAGACCGAGGATCAAAATCCGAAGTAAATAAAATTTGTAAATAAAATAAAGAAAATAAAATTTGAACTTCTTGAATTCAGCCACATAACCTTGTATCAAACTGATACGAAAATTGGAATACCTACCTAACCTCCTGGTGTATGTATTTATCTACATTCAAAATCTTTCAAACGTAAACAGTAACCCAAGCATCGCTATTGAAGGGCAGAAATATAAATAACAGCTTACAAAGTGGAATCGTTCTAACAATCTTCCCTTTGGTGTTTTTGTAGTTTACACAACACGGGAATTACGATATGGTATTACTGTGCAAGATTTCCAGCCGCACATTCATCTAAAAATAGGGTAGGAATAATGTTGAGAGACATCAAAAAGCATAATAAACAGGTGCTGGTATAATATAATTATATTTCTTCATGATAAGATTACGCAGTGAATAGCTAAAGGGACAGAGGGACCTTTGCACTTAGCTTCGGATGTGCAGAGAAAAGTATCCCCACGTTATGTATGAGGATGTGACGATATCGCAATTAAAGGATAAAACCCTCTTGAACCTATGGTTTTATGTATTGCGGTGAAGGGATTAAACTTACAGATATCACACATTTACTACTGAATCGCGTCACAGGTTGCGGAACCATGAAATCAGATACTAATGCTTATCAATTACTATAATATTTATTTCTTACTCGTTTAATAAATGTTTAGATAGTCTTATGCTTTTTCTTCTTACTTAAACTACTTACTAATTTCGTACCAGCGGATAGGCTGAATCAATGGAATGGATAAAAAGGTATAAATTAATGTCTAAAATCGCATTGCCATATTTACAGGTAAAGTGTATATTACATACACATGTTTGGAAGGCAGGCGAACTATAATTTAAAGCTCCTGCATTTCCAAAAGAGACCCGTATCATATATCACATAAAGACATCACACGATTTAGTTGAGTTGCATCCGAGGTTACTTACCTTTACCAACGAAACATTACATTGCAGCTTAAGTTATTTTAAGTTACTCCCTGCCATGTAATGGAATGTAAACAAGGAACTTCTATAACAACAGCGCACAACCTTTTTGTCACACGACACCCGAAGTAGGTAAGTAAATATATTGAAAGCGTTTTAATTAAGCTTGCGGCCATTAACGGCGTAAACTACGTGGGCTGTTGTATATGGAATACATTGGGGTATTTAGCGTCCTGGGGTCGGTATTCCGGAGTTCGGAAACGCTTATGAGAACCTCGTTTAGGTGCAAATTATTGCGTAATTGATCAAAATTTTTACCATATCGATACTATAGCGAATTTTTTTATCATATCGTGTTACATATTTCCGAATGAGCTTCTTTTAAATGTATATAATTGGTTAAGATATTACTTCACTCTGTATATCAATTGGACTTTTTAATGTACGTATGTACTGTCATGTAGAATAGATCTCTACAATGACAGTCAATGTGTCGTATATATACAGTAAGTTTGGATAGAAGTACTGTCATGTACAAATGTGCTTTGTTACGATCCGCAACTTCCGCTTCCCGAGTCAGAATTGCGAGTTTTGCTTGCATCATGCTGTTAAGAGTTTTCGAAAATTTATTCACTATAAGCTCTTGCAGTTAAAGCTCTCGTAAGCTGAATAGCTCACCCAACAATGTTATCTCAGTAACACAAGCGTGGGATTATCTTGTTTTGGAATATACGTTGGTTTATTTAGCAGTTTATTTTCGTAACAATACATAACACAATTAGGTACATATAAGGTACTATGGTTTGCTCTGTATTAGTCACTTTAATAAACTAAGAAGTTTTCTTTCAAAAACTCCGATAGCCCTGTTCAAGAAGTTTACTTGTCAATTGTTAAACGTACCGAAGGGCCATTTATGAAATTTATTGTAACGTAGCGAAGTGACTTTTCAACATTTTATTTAACGATACTTCAATAAAAATGTTTTGAGATTAACAATAACTTCCAAAAATAAAAATAGTTACGAAAATAACGCCAAAGCTGTCGGAATTAATTTTAGAATTCTGTATTTTGATGCCGTATATTTTATCACACTAAAGTATCTTCAGTTTAAAATTTATCGATGTTTTAGCGACCGTTAAACTCTTTATTGTGCTTGATATTTTGTGTTATTAAGTTAGTCGAGATGAATTTGTTGTTCATTATATGTATACTCTATGTTCATATGGACTTAATAAATTCATTGTCTTTTTACATGTTTTGTTTCGTTCTAGTCTCATTTCAAGATCGCTTGTATTCGTAACTGCTTTCGGTTATGCCGTTACACTGTTCATTGAATCAAATCATAATTTTCCTATGATTTTTATCAGTTATAAGTAACACGATTTTTTTATTTGACCACCAATATTAACCACGCCTTCATTTATCTTTTTCTATTGTAAACCAACAACAGTTGTACGCGCTAAAATCCACGTTGATTAAACTTACAATTTACCTCACCTCGGTCAATTACTCAGTGCAATAAACATCGTCATGCAAACTGAGCGTATTTCAATTATATCACTATTGACATAACTAAACGTCACTAGTGCACAGTCCACGTTGCTCCACCACCGGAACAGCACTCCGCTGAATGTATTATCATACACCATACTTCAGTGAAAATGAAACCATTTTAGTTTCAACACACATCAGTATTTTCAGTGAAAATAAAATATACATTGAATATTATCCATTAAAGCCGAGAACACGTTTTCCATGAATTTACATACACTCTATTACCAACATTGATTTCCTTGATGTACGCTAAAATGAAAAAGCTAAGGCGCTTACAAGCTAAGCGGTTTTAAACGCTAACATTTTCATATACTTTATTAATAAAATTGAGTTTTTTCTTTCGATATTAGTACCGAAGCAGTGTTTAAACGTGTGGTTACGTCGTAATTTTAACGTAAAATAAAGCGGTAGACGTAGATTTTATGAGGTATTAACATTACTAATTTATTTTTTTTGCCGCCTTTCAGGAGTAATATGTACAATTGCACTGTTCTGAGATTACCTATTGTAAATAGTAATTTAATAATCATAGATAATTATGTCTCGTTGGTCGTGTTGGTTGCAAGTGCGATTGTCGATCGGGAGGTCCTGAGTTCAATTCACATACACCGGGCATATATCTGAAAGAAAGTCTAAATTAGAAAAATTTTGTAGTGCTCGGCCGACTAATCGAACCCAAGACCTCCTTCCTGATCGGCAGTCGCACTTACAACCAACACGACCAACGAGGTAGTCAGCTTCTTGCTCTATTTATGAGCTAATTTAATTCAATTAAAACATAAGAAGTAGTAATTTAGTAATAATAAAGTAAGTATTAAACAGTTACGTGTGCGCAAAGCCTAAACTCGTAACGCTGAAGGAATAACGCCCACAGAGAGGTATTAAACAGGATATTAATTCTGTACGTCAGATGTCACTCGGCGAAAATTTACGGCCGTTAATCACACAAAACGTATTATCACGTTACGTTTCATGTTACAATTTGTTAATATTGCAGCCTCTGTACTTAATAATGCTTGAAACTGTATTTATCAATCAAAGTCTATATAACTATACACCGCGAATAACTGATTCAGAACAAGATTAATAACCCTAGAGCAACATAGGTTGTGGAAATTGTAAGTGAAATTGATTAAACAAGACGTAGATGAAATATTGCTTATCATTGTACGATTTGAAGTGCTCGAAATTATGTGCTGGTTGCTAGTTTTGCGAGGAGGTAAATTTAATTTCAGAGTCATGGGAATACGAAATGTGTCTAATATATAAATAAGTAAAAAATAAAAATGGAATATGAATGGAAATGAAAAATATAACGTGTTACATTAATTAATAATTTATTTCTATATGGTAGGTATTATGCTTTGCATTATATCCAGAATAACTCTTTTTACATCAAATAGTATATGCACACGTAACTACAGTATTTATGGGGTTTTTTGGTGACAATTTTTTTAAGTAATAAATTTTATTAAAGTTAAAGTTTTAACAGAATAACTTACAACCAACTAAACACAACAAAATATTGAGTAATCTTTCTAGGTGTAAGTCTTGGTTATTTAAATACATCATCATAGACATTTTGTAGTAACTGCTGAATAAAGGCCTCTTCTAAGGGTTATTCCCATAATCCATTCGGATTGGACATCTTAGAGGACAGTTTATCACACCACCTGCGCTGCTGCCTATAGGCGGTCAGGGCATTAAGCTGGGCCTTAGCAGACCGCACCATACCGCGATCTGCTGTCGGCCATATTTTATTTACAAATCAATAACTGCTTCATTTCAAAGGCTTGCCAGTGAAATACTTTCCCTTTTTAATTACATTCCTGTTAGTACTCTATTTAGAAGGACGTTTTAAATAAAATTTACATTAAATTCCAACACCGCTGGAGTTGTATAGAACAGGTAACGTGAAGTAAAAACTTTTGTTTGGCAAATATTGCGGGTGTTGCGGGTTTTCGGGGATCTATCTTCGAACTGATACATTCAGACAACTAGTTCATAAACATTTTGTTCGCTCAAAATATTGGTATGGTCATCCAGCAAACGTTTTAAAATAATTTTAGTGGCAAATAAGAAAATCGGTTTGCTCATGATACAAAATTTAAACGATATTTATTTATGAATAGAAACCTATTAGTTAAGTGCTCCAGGGAGATCTTCCATAGGTAGTTTGCACACTAAATACATAGAGCGAAACTCGACTGATACTAGTCCGAAGTTTAATAAATTTTCTACCAATACTATACTCGTAATTGAGATTTTGGTTATACAATATGCTGTATGAGTGTTTATCTTAAATAAATTCCAGGGCCTAATAATAACTTATCACTTAGAAAGTAGATCAAAAGATGTTGGAACAATTATTCAATCCATGTTGCATTACGTGAAACTTTTTGAAGTGAAGCGAATGGAAGTGAAGCGAAGTGTAGCGAAGCAAGTATGAAAACAGTGAAGCGGTAACTGAATTTCGTCACGTGAACTTACAAATAATGTTTCACACTCAACAACTCACTTTTATTACTCCTTTTGTGGTTCCAAAATTGAACTTGAGAAACCTTACAGATTGGGAGAACCTTAAATGCTTTGAAGAACTGAATGAAGAAGAAATGTTACGTTGAATACTTTGTGACATCTTAAAACTCATATAATTTTGTGAAAAAAATATACGCATTAAGATGATATAAGACTTCATAATAATATTTGTCAATGTGTAAGTTACATAAAAAAAACAATGACATTATTTTCGTGACATGACATTATTATGATGTTAGTTACATCAACGAAAATACGACAATATTGCCCGATGTATAAATGAAATTAAAAAATATTGCAATGTTGCCTATTATTACCGCATGTGTTTCACGTTTACGCGTAAAAGGGAACTTTTTAAATTTTAAACGAGATCTGTTCGGAGCTGCAGAGTTTCGTATCACTGTACGCGATGATGTTGAAAATTCAATCTATGTCGTGTAGGTAATGGAACGAATTATAACTTTGTACGTGATAACGCAATTGTACTCGTACCATTTCACAATCAAGCGTTTTTAAGCATCCGTAGGCTCTCGCCAACCGCGGTCATAATATATGTATATTTAACAAAAATGTTTTGTGTGACATTAATGTTGAAATCTTGAGACCCGGCACACTCCTATAGTTCGCATCCATAGTCAATAGAAAATATTCTCCTCGCTGTTAAAGATTTTTTTGTAAACTTATGTCTGTTTGAGCTTTATACTTAATCATAATCGATTTTTGTTACATTAAGTTTCATTACACTACGTTACATTACACTGCATTACATTACACAACTTTACATTATACTACGTTACATTACACTACGTTACATTACACTACGTTATATTACACTAAGTTGTTCCGTTACATTACTCTACTTTGCATTATAATACGATATATTACATGTACATGTTCTGTCGTAAAATGTCTTAAGTCACTCTATTTTATTCAAGTGAAAAGAAATATATATATAGTATAAAGACATCTTAGCAGTCTCCATAGCGATGCGGCAGTCGATATGAAACCTGGCCGTGTGCCAAGTCGCCTTTAACCACAAATATCAATTGATACACAATACTCTGACTTAACATTGACATTTTCATGTTGCATTTCCAATTCAGCCTGCAGTTTCGTAGTGCTTATGTAAACAAAGCTACGGCGTTTTAGTTGATGCAAACAATTCGACAAATTCAAGTCCAAGAATTACTATCAGTGTGATCATGACGGTCATTTCCTAGTAAAGATATTTGAAATGCTACGCTTGATACGGCGAGTATGCGATGAAAATGACCAGAATAAAACAGTGTATAAATGTTGCGGAAATTTCTCAAGACGTTAAAAGACTTCTCCCATTAATGGAATAGTCATTAAGTCGTTAATTAACTGAATTTAAGAAGTCTTGAGTTCTATTCAGGCCTCTGACATTATAGGTAGGAAACATTATAATGTTTTGTGTTATAATAAATGTAACCTACATTACTTCTACTGAATTACTACATGATTTAATAAAACAATTATCTTCAATTTAATAAAATAATAAAGTTCAATAATATTTCACATTTCAAAATATTAAAGCAAAGCCATTGGAATATTAATAAACCAACGCACATATGAACAGTAAATTAAACATCACTAATTGAATTAAGAAACCTAATTTGATTAAGACGTCATATCATGTACATAAGCTTGGAGTTTGTAATTGTAAATTGTATTATTCATATCGTGATAATACTACGTAGCTTGCGTTAGCGACTATGTCGTAGTGAACTGAAGGATTAATTTTTAATCTTATTTAGTAATGTTTCGCCACGACAGATGGCGTTAGGTGTAATTCTGTTCTGTTTCTCTTTTCATCAAACGATGACTGATGATAAACTTTTTGTTCTAGATATAATCCTTTCGATATCCGCTCAGTACGCATTAAATGTTCTAATTATTTCTCTACCCAAGACAAAATTATTATCGTAAATTGTTCCCTGGATGATAATACTTAACAAACAAACAAAAAAGCTTTCTTAATCGATTGATTGTTCTTCGCAATCAGTTCAAGTTGAGTTTCTTTATTACTCGATGTGCAAGCCACTCGATATATGTGCTATTGTTCTTCGATTATTATCTGTGTCTTAATTCGAGGAGTTAAACCAAGTAATACACTTAGCTGGTGGCAGAGCAATACGATCGTCGATTAAAGCTGATAAAGCTCTCGATTTCCAGGATTAAGGGACCGAGTCAATGGATGGATGGACTAAGTTTAGGGACATTTATGTATTATTACGAGAAGTTGAAGAGATTTTTTTTAAATATATCGGGACATCTTCATACACGGCTATCTGATCCTAAACTAAGCGTCAAGAGAGCTTGTGGTATGGTAACTAGACGGCTGATAAACTACATATATGTATACATATAAAGACGTAACTTCACGCCTGTTATCCCCGAAGAGGTAGGCAGAGGAGTGTAGAACACTCCTACGTTTTGCCAGTTACGTTTAAGTCCCACTATGGAATAGGAGGTGAGCCTATTGCCATACACCGGGCATATATACAGACTCTGAGCTACTACTAGAAAATCTAAATTAGAAAAATTTTGTAGTGCTCGGTGTAGACCTGGGAATTGAACCCAGGACTTCCCAATCGGCATCGCACTTACAACCAACACGACCAACCAGGCAGTTTTGTTCACATGAGAAAAATAAACGTATTATTAACAGTAAAATATTAGTACATTAAGGTTAATATTACATATTTTGATATACTTTAATTCTGTAATGTTCCAATTTTTAAAGCGTCTATTATCGAGTGGATAAAAAAGCATTAGGGACTCGAGTTTTTCAGGTCACATTCATGCCTGGACTGTTTTGTTCTAAAATTATTGGTCGCAGGTGTTTCCCTCCAGCAGAGGTCGGATACAAAAAGATTTAACTTTTATGAAATTTCAATAGCATTTTTTCTTCTTACAAGGGTCTACTTAATGTTTCAGTGGAAAAATAAATTTATTTTTTATTTAACTTAGCAAATTGGCGTAATTTTTTCGCCTGTTACATGCTCATGTTAAAATTTGGTGAACCAATTTTACTGAAACGCTATATGGAAATAGTTTTAACCCCGAGAAAATAAACGGACTCGGTACTTATTAACGTCATTTACCCATAGTACAATTTTTAACCCAACCCCTAAATGACACAAAGACATGTTGTATGTAAATCTAAAATGATGCCTGTAATCCCCGAAGAGGTAGGCAGAGGAGTGTAATACGCTTGTACGTTTCATCAGTGACTTTCACCTTCCATCACGGAATAGGGAGTGAATCTATTGACATATACCAGGCACAATCCAGATTCCGAGCTGCTCCTGAGAAATTCAAGTTACAAAAACATAATTTTGTCCGACCCGTGGATCGAATCCCGGACCTCTCGAACGGCAGTTTATTAGTATTAGGAGTACCTAATAGTAAATTCATAAATAATAACAATATAACAATATACAAAACCATTATATACATAATATCTACACACTACTTGAAATAAACAATACATACATATGTAAAAACTAAACTGCGGTAGGGAATGCATACAAATATTTTCACCGCAAACCAGCGGCTGCCCGCATTTGCTAACTAAATGTTATTCATTTGCAAACTATTGCGAGTTTCGTTCTAAACTCTTGCACGTTCGGGCCATAGCTCAGACTTAGGATATAATCTGATCGTTTAAGTCTGTATTGGCAGTCTAGCAGGATAGTTTAGATAAATAATACGATGCAATTTAGTACGGAAGATATATGTATAACGGTATTTTTGTTTAATTTGGTTTTAAAGCATATTTGGTCTGGTATCCTAGGAAACTGTCTAATGAACAGGGCTTAGCAAACATATCTTCGAATTTTGATAATATCTTAAATGTACATTATAATACAGAGTTTGAAGTGGAAAATATATATTATTGGGTAAACCTAACATTCAAAGAACCTGAGATTTGGAGGCGAACTTTTAATAAACTTTATAATTAATATAATTATGTCAATATTCATCACGAATTTACAACATTTCAGGTCGCACTTAGAGCTTCGTAATTATTCATTGTTTGCAGGACGCACGGAACAGCCGAAGCTTAAAAAATTTTACGGCTGTCGAACTATCGTACAATGTTGAGTAGACGTGATAATCTATTAATACCTATAACAAAATGAAGAGAAAAAAAAATGTATAATTCAAATACTTAATTGTATCGTATCGTCATTACTTTTTAATTCTTTATGGCAACACAATAAACCTCACAAATGTAAATTAGCCGTAACTAATAAATATTATTTGACGTGCAGTAAAGATAAGCAATCGGGGCGTGTTCGTCACATTGACGGATGATTGACAGTGACAAATTCCCTTAAGCATATCTATATTTAAGTGTACACTTTAATTAATCGGTCCCGGTTGGTACAGTAAAGTAATAATACATAGTTAAACCTAGACGAAGGATCTACAAAAAGCTTAGAAATTCAGAATACAGTACTAGGTACTGTATTCTGGAGACCGTTGGAGACTGTAATAGCTTAAAATTCAGAATACAAAGACTGTAATAGCTTAGAAATTCAGAATACAGTACTAGGTACTGTATTGAAATTGTTGGAGATTAAATAGGTTTAGCCTCCAACGTATAACTATGCCGAATCAGGTTGGAGCAGCCCGGACAAGTAAAGTGTATATTTTTGTTCATCCTGTACCTGCATTTTGAATATTTCTTACATTTACCACTAGTGATTAAGCATTTAAGTTGGCTTACATAATGATGTCCTATTTATAAATGTTATTTTCTCCGTTAGTGATTTTTTGTAAATATTTTGAGAAAAGAATATGTCTTAAACCATAAAAAATAACTACGATGCTATACTACATTTCAACGTCATCATTTTATGGTCATCATCATCATTATTATCAACCCATCTCAGTCGACTGGACATAGGCCTCTACAAGTGAACGCCGCCGCACCGTGCCCGCACTTGGCACATTTTAATATACGCAGATCAAATTCTGAAGTCTTACAATAAACCGGCCATATTAAATGTTGGTGTATTATTACATTTAGTTGAGTTTGACTTGTGAATTAGTAAGGCTTTCTTATAAGTTAATTGATCAGCGAAATTAATTAAAGCTGACGAATGATAGCTCGAGTTAAAGAGTTGCCAATTTAACTTTGTAATAAAATATTTTATAATGTTCATCTATTTATTAATTACGTTGATTTACGCTTTCGAGGTTTCTTCGGATATTTCATGATTTGTGGGTTTTTGTTTATCAGTAATTGATTTGTTAAAGACAAAATTAGGCAAGCAGGTAATTAAATCGCTTTAATTTTTCAGAGTTCCTGAAAGCGTTGTACCTATTAATTACGACGAAACTGTCGAGAAAGAATGTATCTATGATCAGCTCGTATATAATTTTGATTATTCTGCTATTTTAATAGTTTTGCAGTTTACTAATACCTATACTTTGTAATTTATTAATTTATTTGGAGTAATCATAAGTGTAATCATAAATATATTCAGTGTTTATGGAAAGTTCACAGCGATTTGCCAAAAGATGACCCAGAATAGCTGTACCCATACATTGAGGGGACGATATATCCGAAAAGCGGAGGATCGTGGATTATGGGTTGTTCGCGGGTGATCTTTATACAACAAAGGAAATATTGAGTTGAAATTAAGATGATGATAACGTA
This sequence comes from Jemadia pseudognetus, assembly GCA_018244755.1. Classification (NCBI taxonomy): domain Eukaryota; kingdom Metazoa; phylum Arthropoda; class Insecta; order Lepidoptera; family Hesperiidae; genus Jemadia; species Jemadia pseudognetus. The sequence goes on from DWTO01000282.1 coordinate 21,514, forward strand.
ATGATACCGTATCGTAGTTCTATGAAACAATATAAAAGATATCATCCTTATCAGTCCACTGCCGGATATAGCCTGAGGAATATGCCATAGTCCCCACGTTGGACAAGAGTGTTGGGGATGGCAGAGGACATCTCACCAATCGCTGCTGCCCATAGGCGGCCAGGGCATGTATCTGTGTTTAGACAGACCGCGCCATACCACGATCTGCCAACGCCGCCTCTAGTAGCTTCTTATGAAACCCTGTATCCAGGCATGGGGTTGGGGAATATATTCTTACTTCGTGTCGCAAATAAAGCAGTAAGCGTAAATAATCTATCACTGTCTATAATAGTTTCTGTTTAATATAATGTTCGGGCTAAAAACTGTTAATAACGCGACCAATTTGTTAATAGATTAACCTTCCCGATACAAGACTATTTGCGTTCAGAAGAAACGCTAATGTAACTTTCTATTATATCTGTTGCATGTTCGGAAAACTGTTTTACGAAATATCATTTACTCTTCGTTTAATAGCGACGGGTGCACATACGGGTCGGAAACTGGTTTAGTCTGAATTGCGAGGCGATTTAAAGTACTTATTTACTGATTAACATGATACCATTCGTACGAAAGTGACTGGCAATGCAGTGGTTATTGAACCTGAGTGTTGCGCCGGAGGTTATGGGTTCGATTCAAACCCATAGTAAATTTTCTTCTTCTTAGCCGAGTCGATAGCTGATCGTGAGTGATCATCCATCGCGGTAAAATAAGTAGTCGCAATGTCCAGGATGCGACGTGCGGTATACATCTGTTCATACTTAATCAGACATAGTCGCTGTTTGGGGAAGCTCCTTGCATGCACATCTTCATTTGTGTAATAAGCCCAAGCGTTTGTTTTGTGTCTGGGTGTAAAAAAATATCGAAGTATAAATGTTAAACAAGAAAACCTCTTTTCACGCTTTAGGGTTAAATGACCGTGCGTGGAGATGTCCGAAGACATTATTATCCCTCCGCAAATAACACGCAGTATTATATCTATTGTAGTAATTATTGATATGTACCTACGCTAAATGCTTTCAAAATTATTCATTATGTATGAGCTCGTGTTTGTGGAAAAGTATGTATTTCATTAGAGGTGAGTACTTTCTATTATGGCAGTAGATACGTAATATATTTCATTTCGAAAACTATGAATCTTGACGAGTATTTTAACGTTTGATGGATACATTTCATCAATATCGGCATTATACAAGTTTACTACAATATCTTAGCTAGATAGTCAGTATAAAGCTCTAATGAAAAACTTTTACAAATGAAACAATCTCATTGTATGGGACGATGAAATTTTACACTTCAAGTTTCTTGCGGCGTTTAATACCGAAGATTGCTAGTCTCTTACTCCCCCGTTTGATTAAACATTTCTTTTTTGTTCACTCAATTAGTAGGGTGGAGATGTTTCGTGTAATTTTTTTATCTGGCTTCATTTAATTTGTTATTTATTTACGTTTACGCGTTGTCTATTTACGTATCGACCGCGAAACATCAACGTATCGAAACTGTTTTATGATGTGTGAAAATGCTACATTCGCAGCTTATTAATACGTGATTATACCAAGCATAAATTAATCGAATTGACAAACCCATTTGCCTCGTTGGTCGTGTGCTTCCCAGTGTGACTGTTCATCGACAGATCTTGGGTTCAAATACCGGGTTATTCACTATCGGAATTTTCTAAATTGATATTCCTAGTGGT
>DWTO01000283.1:0-23227 GCA_018244755.1 Jemadia pseudognetus
CATATCCAGACTCCGAACCACTACTAGAAAATTTAAATTAGAAAATTTTTGTAGTGTTCGACCCGGGAATCGAACCCAGGACCTCCCGATCGTCAGTCGCACTTGCAACCAACACGACCAACGAGGCAGTCAATGTAAATGTCTGTCTGTAAATGTAAGAATGTCTGTAAATGTAAACAAAGTCTGTTTGTAAATGTAAGAAATTCGTTAAGCTATGTAATCATAGCTTAACGAATTATTACTCAAAATATTATTACTCAGTTGCAGATTACACGCAAGACATAGACGTTTGGAAATGAGTTGCTATAGTTCTAAGGCCTAAAATTATGATTTGTATTTCAATATAAGTGCTTATTTTAAAAGATGCAGCAGCACACCTATGGAGTTTCTTTCGTGGCTTCTTCTCCGTAGCGAGGCCTTTTCCGAAGCGGTGGTAGTCTCATGTTGACGTACAATAAGTGTTCTAATGAACCAATTTTGAATAAATTACATTTGATTTGATTTGATTTGACTACTACATATACCTAATACAAGTACATGTATTAGCACAAATATACATATCGACTCAGTCAACTGTCTCACAAAAAAAATATTTCGTAACTACAGGACCGACGTGGATACGATGAAGCTGTAACTGCCCAATCAATATGTTGAAGTACCATTACAATAGATGCCAACGACGGCATAACCAGTTTTATGAGCGATGGAACTCCTCATTTGCTAACAATGCTCACATAACAATGTCATACACGCGACTCTGAACACAAAAGCTGACGCGTACTTTACGAGCATGTCCTGACAATATCGAACGAATAGTTGAAGGGCGGTCTAATACTTACTTATCAGTCTGGCTATTGTACAAATTTATCACTACTATCATTATGAATACGACGTAACATTTTCCAAGCCAATAAGGCTACTACAAATCAAAATGAACAGTTTAATAAACTTGATTTGATACGAAATATAGGGTATTTTATTCACTCGGAAATAAAATCTTATATGCTCCTCAGTACCGTACGGTGAGCCCAAAAATCCTTCTTGTGCTAACAGCGCATGACAACATTCTATTTTCGCCACATATTGTAATACATTCTTTAAAAACTTTTTATACTAACTAAAGTACTACGAAGCGCGAAGAAATTACTGGAATTTTGTGAACTTATATAGCTCTATTGACATGAATTGGCGAACATAATTATATTACACGCGCGCGAACTGATATAAAAATAATTGAATAGTAGCGCTGCATCTTACACCTTACGCAACATGTGAAAAGTTACGACGCTGTCGACTGTTCTGCGCCCCTACATCTAGTACCTATATGGAATTAGGGTACAGAGTCCTTGCGGGGGCCCTCTTTATCTTGCACCAATCCTTTGACAACAGGACATTAAGAAATATTGGTTTTATACAGTTGATCTTGTAAGACACATTTCAGTATCCTCGATGTATCGATAGGCGATTAATTAACAATCTTGATTAACGTCTTATATTTGACGTCAATATTAGTAAGTAATATATAATAATATGTTCATACAATACGCATATTGTCAAGGGAGCCCAAGAGTCATTTGTCTCCAGCAAATAGCTCAAAAACTGGCCAATCGAGTAGTCAGAAGTCATTACACCGGCGTGAGTGTATAAAGAGCGTAATAAATGTACAAAAAGTAAAAAAATAAGGTCTGAAAAGATACAGATAGTCAGCGCTCGGTGGTGGGATGATCCAATAATAATAATATCTACATACGAAAACTAATTTCAAATAAATTTCCCTTTCTACATTCAAATCAAGGTGAAACGAGTACTGTAATAGTGTTACATATGAAGTTGCTAACAAAAATCTATGTATGAACACGAAAATCGTATCCTTTTTGTACATAAGTAACTCCAAAATTTCATAATTAAGGAACTAAATGGATTAAACACTTAATTGCGTGCGAAGCTCGTTGCTTTACTATAGTTCTATAATGTGATGAATGGCTATGGACAAATAATACCATAATCGGTATTCGTGAAAATTATACCCGTACCGATTGATTAAGGCACAAAATTATTATCCACCTCATGTCTCCCGTAATCCCTTGATTTTATCGTGCTCTTTCTTTTAGATACAAGTAGATCCTAATAAATAAAAAATATTTCATTCGTCAAAACATGTTCGTATTATCGACAATTTAATTAAGAAATATGATTCTCACTATCACAGTTTGTCAATAATAAAAAAGATTAATAAAAATAGTATTTGTCGAAGGGAATAAATCCAGTTTTCTTAGTCAGAGATTTGTGGAGATATCCATCATAGTATAACCCGGCGAGCGGCTTAAACCCAGACGTTGGCAATACGACTTTGCTTAATGAGGAAAATCTGTGCCATCGTTCATCGTAGCGCGGCGGTAAAGGTGGTTCTTTTTCCTCTTCTCTATATGAATTTGTCGTTATTGGGAATTGATTGACCGCTGCATTGTGCCAGGCTGGATACGGATTATAGTACCTTGTATTCGGACGAGGATGGTATAGTTCCGTTGTATACTGATATAATCCAACCTTAGCTGAAACGGATTCTTGTAATTCACTTACATTATTTTCTGTTCTGTTATTGACGTTATTCACTTTCAAAGCAAAATTTTGCCACTTATCGTTAACAATGGGTAATTCCAAATTTATTTCTGGGGATGGGGTAGTGAGTTGCAAGTAATTTATTAATTCGTTATTGTACAGAGCAGTTGGATAGTCATTCATTGTTGCTGGTGTATTATACTTCAACGTTGTTGATTTTACAGTTTCAGTTGTGTCAAAGTGTTCCGTTGTTGTAACAACTTCAAACTCTTCAATATATTTCTCTGTGGTACTATTGGTTTCGTCACTGATTTGCCATAATGAATCATTGAATTCTACAATCTTTTCAGATGACATTGTAAAATTCTCCATTGGACTTCTAAAACCGGTTTCTACATTTTCTAATGAAGACTTTAAAATAAACTTCAAAGGCATAATTGTTTCAAAAGTTCCACCGCTTTCTTGAAAGCTTTCGTCTGCAGCGCTATTTTGTATATTTACACTCTGTTGTTGATTTACTGAAGGTACAATTATAACGGGAGACAAAACAAAAGGATATAATTGTAGTGCGAAATTTCGACCAATTTTATACCCATGAAGATAACCAAAGAGTGGAAATAGAGGACGCTTTCTTCTCTCCTCACTATTTATGACATCACCGTTGGTATTTAGCACTGTAACAAAATTTACGATTTTATCGCTGTTTGAAACACGAAAACTATTCTTGAACTACTTTGAAATGATCATAATAAACTTACACAAAGACGAACTCCAAATTATTATGAGGAACAACAACAAGCGACCGTCGACAAGCATTTTGCGAACCTAAATAAAGCGGTAAAGTATGTTGTACTTTAATATTCCCTATCATAGGCAAGGGTTATGCAAAATAGTGACATGAGTTGTACATAATGACAGGAAATAAAGTATACGACATTTTGTTTCAATGTATAGTTATAATACGCTTTCAGATTCCATCTATAATTCTAACCATTACCACTTTTTGAATTGTTATCTTTGTGAACAAAGTTTGTAGCGTTTATTATAATTACAAGACATACATAATACATAATTATAATAATTACAGTTTGGTCGGTTATTTTGAACAGATTTTAAAAACACCGAAATCCATTGTCAACAATGAATACAATGTAAAACTAAATGTGTCTGATGACACGCCAAGACTGGTTCACCTCATGAATGAAGTCAACCGTGTTATAGTAAAGTGAAAACGAAATTGTACGTAAGTATAATGGAAATGCGGGTGTACTACGGTGCTACTACAATGTACTTTGCTATTTTTTATTCATATGTTGTGTAACGCTGTATTGACTATGGTTTTTTTTATACGTGTACACAATAAGTAAAAGATCTCACAGAAAACAATTTACATATCAAATTTAAATAAATTGTTTTCTGTGAGATCTAATGTCACATTTTATAGCAAGTGTTATGAGGGAGTACCTACTTAGAACCCTGTGGCATTTAGGTGACGGTGATAAGCTATGGTAAGCACATATTAAGCATCCATGCTTTTTAAAGCTAAAGTTTATTAAGTACATGCATATATACTAGGCATTCTTTACATAAATATATTCGAACTCGGAATGTACTAACGTACACGTTAATACATTCCGAGAACCATTAACCGAGACTTATAATGTGTCTTAACATTACACGTTATTCTTGCTCGTAACGCCAGAAATTAATTATGTCTCAGAGTGGCCTCATTCGTACCTCTTTCAACCGACGTGCCTCTTGAAACAATAGCTTCTCAGATAAACAACGAGCAACAGGATATTAGAAGAGAATGGGGGAATCGTGACGGGTGAAATGTAAATATTGTAATAATGGATGTTGCTGCGATTTTACACAGATGAAAGGAACCTTTATTTCGTCGCTCTCACAAAAAATGTCGCTTAAAAAATAATAAAAGTCCTCGGAGACAAGTGACAGTTTATAACAGAGCGTTTTCCCATGTATCGCAGTAAATATAAGTATGTATGTACAGCGCTTCGCTTAGCTACATTCACGGTAATGTAATAACGTCTACGTTCTTTTATTGGAGTCTGTAAAGTAATACTTTTGTTTAATTCTAAAGAAAAGAACGTTTACCTATAAATAATTATAGCTCTCAAGAAGAACTTCACAATACTTTTGATTATAAGTTAAGACATAATGTGAGTCGCTGTGAGTACGTCAGTTAAAGCGACAAAAGTTAGTTTTGAAAGTTATAGATAATACATATTGAATTTAGTTTATCTATTTCATAAGGATAATTACAAAGCTAAAGTAATATCGACATGAAATTTATATGAAATTATCTTCAAAAGCGTTTTTTTTGTCGTAAATGTACAATATTGGAAACAGATATGAACGAAGGGTTGAAATCGCTTGAAGGCGAGCATACGTCACGGCAGCGTCGTGGCGCGGGGTTGTGTCGCGCGACGTCAGCGACGTCAGCGACATGTCATACTCCGTCGCTGAAATGATTATAAATGGAACGCAGTTGTAACAAAAAAAGAAATACACGACAAAATTAAAGTTGGGACTTTGAAATATTTTAATGTGTCACAAGATACACCCAAGTATTATTGTATGAATCACCTAAGTGTATCATTTTATACAAGTGAAGAGTATTGTTTTAAATATGGGCAGCAAGCGAACATTTCAAAAACAACATTAGAGAGGTGTGCACATGGTTATGTAAAGGTGAATTTGCATAGCACGCACATTTAAATATAATGTTCCTATATAAATTCATTCTGTATTGAATCGAAACAAGTGAGATTTATATTATTATTATTAGTGTAACTAGCGTATTTACGTAAAAGTATTCATATTCATTGTTACAATTTTATTTTTTTTTAAGAACGCGTGTCACAGGGACATCTCTTGTTGGGACAGACCCATATCCTGCAGTGACAGGAACTTATTATGTACGTTGTAACAATAATTCCCTCTTCAAAGTTTCTCTTTCAGGCATTGACTCCTTTTTCCTACGTCTTTGGAACATAGGACGTGTGGAAACGGCGATTATTATCTCCGAATGCAATTTTGTTTTCGGATAGGTTTTCAAAACAATTATATTTCTGTGAAACTTGACAGGTATTATCCTTACAATAGAGTGACGATTCATGGCGTACGCATTTAGGTGATCATCAGATGATATCTATAATATTGTACGTTACCTAACGTAACATAACGTACAACGTCACCTATATTTTACCAAAAATATTTCTAGTATGCTCAGCCCCAATTGGCATATTGTTCGACATTCCAATTACTGCACAAAGGGCCTTGCGCTCGATTTCCCGCTGGGCAAATATCTGGATGATGACTTTCCTTACTGTAACTCTAAATATCTATGGATGTGCTCATAGTAGGACTCCTAGGCTATCAGTTCTACGTACTGATATATTAATTTCTGTCTAGCAGATAGTGCTGTCAACTAGATGATAATGCTGCCAACTGTTGAACCACAATAGTGTCGCTAACAGAACAAAGGATGCCCAAGTAGGGATGTGAGCTCGATACTGAAGCAGCGTCACGTAACGCAAGAACTGTTGAAGTCTACATAGTCGTATAGTCAACATAAATAAACCACAAAGATGACTGCCAGCGGCTAAGATTATATGTTATTACTTGCTGTAGAATATTCCATAGAATTATTGCACAATATATTCATACCATACATACGTTTCACAGACGCTTTAGTCATGCAGATGCCCAATTCCAACGAACTTGATAGTTCAACTGTGTATCACTCAACTATCCCGCACAAAGCCCAGGTATGAGCATTCGATATGTACCTTAGAATTGCTCAACTGAAATGGATGTGAATATTATCAGTTATATCACGTTTTGAAGAGCTCAGAGAGCGAGGGCACTAGCAAGCTCCATTGATACTCCAGAGCATTACGGATTCTACTCAATGTAGATACAAAGCGAGGTGTCATAGCTCTATAATTTCATTTTTATACGATTTCCTCATTTTGTTAATTACATTAACGTATATAACATTGTATTTATAAGCGTAAAAGCAGCACTGCGTAACTACTTCACAATGTTTAGCGAGTTTGACCGTTTTTTCGCAAAACATACAATCAAGGTATCTTTTTTATGAAAAGAGTAACAAAAAATGCTATACAGAACTAAAACCTCTCAAGGGAGGCGTGTGTCCAGCAGTGACCGTGGACAGGCTGATGATGAGTAATAAAAGAGTAAATGAGTGTCGTTAGTAGCCGCTGCTATATGATCGACTTCGACGGTGCCGTTAATATCAATCGGTTCGTTAGTATTGTTGAAAGTCTATTAGTTACTTAAAATTAAACAATAATAAAACTGCAGGAATTGGGAAATATAGGTACTTAAGACGCATATCGCAGATATATAAGACTTATTATTGTACATTGGTTTGGAGTTAGTCTTATTTCAAATGTCATTCCAACCAGTCCCTGAGATGTGATTTTATCTAAGGTAATAAGATAATCACCTCTGGTTACCACATGCACCAATACCCACATTCTTATTGGCGAATCACCAATTGTAAGCGGTATGAAAACAATATCTCAATACCCTTCAATGAATGCCGACCCTGCTGGTGCTCCGACATCAACAACCCTCACCAATAACATCGAAACGGGCAACGTAATTAAGTAAAAACGTTTTGTATATGTACATATAATAATATAAAGCAAACACTCTGTACATTACACATATGTATGTACCCTGTCTTCGAGTCCCAAGAAGCCTCCGGCGACAGGCTGGTCGAGATACAGCGTAGTTTACCTAGGGATGGCTCGATGCCCGAACTGTGGATGGACAGCAGTGCAAGCGGTGCAAGAAGTCATGCTTCTTGATCCCCAATCCGCATGCCCAGTGTGGAGATTATGGACATAAACCTTTCAGGTCAGGCCTATTCACCAATTGACTGGTGATGATGATGAATCCTAACCAGTGATACAAAAGCTATTTGAATTTTATCTACGGCTTGTTAAATTATGATGAGCTAGCAGTTTTGCGTCACGAACTCGACTGATCTGTGTTCGTAAACGACAGAACGGCCCAAAGTGATACTTCGCAACATCTAAGCCGAACGTTCCGGTTCGCCAAATGGTCTGGAAACCTATCAGCTCTCCCGTTATTGTCCCAAAGTTTCGTAATAATGCAGGCTGTTCACGTCCCTGATCGCGAAAACTTCAATTTTTTTTTGTTTCGGATTTTACCCTATACTAAAGCTATCAATTTAAAATTTGGAACATTGTTTATGTCTCTATACTTTTTAATACATGTATACAAATTAGTGACAACCGAATAATTAGAAAGACTCTAAGAAAATGTATGTGAATGTATAATTATATGTATAAAACCTATCGCTTGCCACTTGTCACCGTCTGACCGACGTTCACTTCCGAAAGCACCAACAGTACGTCCTTCCTACCGAAAGCAACGGTTCATATACTCATAGTATTTGGTAATTTGACAATTGTCATAAGCAATAACACGTACCTTGAGACACGAGATAGCCCCGGGCGCCTCAGCGGTTTGTTATAAAACCGCTATAGGCTCGCGTGTGACTACAATTTTCCTGATGATAAGAGTGGTGTAGCTCAGCAGGTATCTGAATGAGCTAAATCTTTGGCGGAGTTTCATTCATGTTAGAAACATCTACCGGTTACATACCTATGTTTGAATACAAGTTGTGGTGAGCAAATATGACAAAAAATATAATTCTTACCCAGGAATGAGCTTCTTCCGTCTCGCGCAAGTTACAGTATACAAACAGTAAAATCATAAAATATGTGGGCACCAATGTAATACTAAGTAATATAATATTAAAAGTTTTCCAAATAGTAAATATGTATTTCTTTATTATACATTTTTTCCAACTTGCGCATTATAATGCGACTGCTGAATAATGAGAGATTGTCACGCATTACATCACGTTGTCGTTCTTAGTGGTTCAATAGGTAATTAATTACTGAATCCGTACGGGCCTATTTGAATAATTAGAGCTTCATTATGTTAATTGACATAATGCTATATAGTAATATGTGGACACGATATAACCCGTTTTGGTCGGCAGGCATTAATGTGTTCCGGTTGCGCGGATGAGGGAGCAGTCTAATTGCTGGGAATAGAGGTATTCTGTCTCAAACGTAAGGGCCACGCGACATGTAGATACGGTAAAATCATATTTTAATTCATACCTATAGAAATATAGAATTCACTGTAATAACGAAGATACACAACTGGTGTTGTGTAATTACATATTACCTTTTATATATCTCATTTATGAGAAACAATGGCGTATGTAAGCTCCATATGATTATTCTATAACTTAGAACAATTTGTTATGTGATAAAAATGTCTGGTTCACAATAACAGGTAGAACGTGGCTGGTTACTACGTTCCTCTGCCCACGTCGTCGGGGACTACAGACGGATGTTACGTCCAGTTCATAGTTACATCCGGTCGATTACACGACTGTGTAATTTGCTTCATAATATGTTAATCTTATTCTTTGCGCACGTCTAACAGTCACATTTTGTGCAAAGCATTCCTGCAAATGTTTCTTATGGCCCCACATCCAACATAGCCCACATCGCCTTAAATTGTATATTTTCTATAGGCACCATATTCTTATTAACCTATAAATATTGTATTATCTCAGCTTGTCTGCTGCCTATCTTGCCCACTTATTTCCCTTTTATTTTTGATACGACGATGTCTATCATTTATGTATTTTTTAGAAAAATTGGTGATAATGAATCCTAGGCGAACCGCTGTTCCTGACGCCGCCGCAATAAGTTTGCATTTTAACAATAAATCCATACTACTACCGGTAGCTTAATTTTTATCCAAATCATTACGTGGCTTATCATTTTTACTATCACAAAAATGAATGAATTTCAAGGTGATTTACATATTTTAATTACTTTCACATTCTATAAGTAGACTTAAGAACAAATAAGAACCCCTTTGCTGGACGCAGGTTTTTCTGTGCTACTGGAAAAATTCGAAGAGTATTAAAAAAAATCAAAAATACTTTATTTTGTTTCAAAAAGTAGTAACACACAAGTGGCAAGGGCCCCTGTACTGGGTTGGGAGAACCTGTATTACTGGGTACCCCGCTCCTTCACAAAGACAATATAATAAGTTTGAAATATGAATGATGCCAATTACAGTAAGAAAGACTATTACCAAAAATTTTTAATTATTAAAAATAATTATTAAAATATCTTTATTACGTACTGATACGAACTTTCTTTGTATGCCGCTAGCTGGTAGTTTGATCATTCAGCGTAATAAAACCTACTGAGGAAGCTTAAAAAGAAACTCCTATCTTGATTAACATTATAATATATCACGCCACGTCCCTTACAGGGTAAGCAGAGAGTACCGAATACCAAATATCTTTATCCTCTCAAACCTGACCTACTTCTCCACTCAACAGCCTCCTCAGTCCTCACACAGGCTGGCCGGTGTCGGAGACGTCTGACTGCACTCTCTCACATACATATTTATTCCACAAACTATATTATGTATATTCTTATGTATGTTTGTTTACATACATGTAAACTAATGCTTTTTACAAACTGAGGTAATATTCGCTTCGCAATACAATTAGTCCGCCAGAAACGGATCTCAAATTCAAATCGTACATTCGTATTAATAGGGAGTCACAACCAAGTGCGTAACTCACTTATCCGACGTTCAGTTACGTGGTTATTATGAAAATATACCCTCAAGTCATAATCTTACGCTCGTACGCAAATTCTTTGTGTTCATAAGCCGCTGTTATTATTGCGGTTTTAGCGAAGGGAATGAGATCGGTGTTATGAACGTTCCTGCGCACGGGAGGGTTCATATTACATACACATATTACATACACATATTATTACATCACTTCTAACTCTGTCACTCAGTGTACTTCTCGTTCAGAGTGCGGAATGTCATAGATGAAAATAAAATAGGAATAGGAAATAGGCCTCAAATAGGAAAGAGTTACATTCTGTAATCTACAAGTGGATTTGCAAGTTGTGGAAGTAATCGTATACAAAGTAGAGATGTACAAATATTTTCCTTAAATTTAAGTTTAACTAAAGTAAATTATTGTTTTAAAATTACAAAACTTGAAACGATTCGTGCGTGTTCAATTTTTTTATAACACATTCATATATAATGTACTCGAGTAATAAATTACTATTTTAATTGATCATATAAATATTTATTTAGTTAAACATAATAGCAACACTCAAGTGGGTAATATATTTAGTTTTGATCAGGCAATGTTTGCTCTCTCTCTTCCGTACTACCTTGTACAAGATACGTGTACTCCGATTCGATATTTAAATTATATAAAGTATCTAGCGACAATTACATATCATTTTTATATTATACGGTGTTATTATTGCATTATACAGTGTGACATACAGTTTGCACATTTTCTAAATATATTTATTTAGTAAAGTAACTTTTCGTAAGTAACCTAACCTCTCCTCACACTACAGGCTAGGCTTAAATCGTCAGCTTAAGTCATCCAATAAAAATTACATTTTTATATTATCACATTAGTATTATAGAATACATCTATAAAAATATAAATAAAGACGAGCATAAAACACAATACTTACTCTCATTAAAATTCATAATTCTATTGAAATACAATTGGGAATCAAACGAACTTGCAAAGTGAAGTTCGATACCAATTATGTGACAGCTTCATTCGATGCGATTTATATTAATATTTGCGACCTTCATGAATTCACCCTGTGTGTACGAGTATGCGAATAAATATGCCATGAGCGGAACAAAAAACAAACAAACCAAGTTTCAAACCCTGTAACTTGCAGATAAATGTATTTTTAGCAATCAACCGTCTTATAAAGCATATTTAGGACTTCATACTGAAAGCCTGGAGGAAAGTAATAATGAAGGTTAATTTTTATATCCGCTCCAGGCGGTACAAGCTATATAGGAAATCAGGATAAGGTCAGAGTTATAATGACCACGATTATTTTTATAAATATATGTATAATTCATGTTGGAACACTTACACCTCATTCGTTTCATTGTCATAAATATTCTCCAGAATATATTAACCTAGCGCTCCCAAGACGTCGTATCAGTGACGCGCTCACTGGTCATTTAGCAGGATTTTTTATGCACGAATTTAACACTAGTGCGTTCATTACTCACGTGCACGCGGTGTGAGAGTGTAAAAAATATTCGGGAATTTTTTTCGGAAGATTCATATAACCGTACATATGAATACACTTTTGATTGAATTAAGGAACGTTTACATGCCGTGAAGGGGCGGAATAAGAATAATAGAATACTTTTAATCTCCGGCTCCGTCCTGGGATAAAGGGAGTCGTAAGAGGCGACTGAACCCGACGCTGGCAGATGACGGTGCGGCGCCGTCGGCCCTAGTGCCCTGGCACAGCTACCTGCGCCGGCCGCCTGTGGGAGTACGGACAGCCGCGTAGGCGGTGCGAGAGTCTGTGCTCTGCAATCCTCAACGCCTGTAATGCCCTAAGAAGTAGGCGGAGGAGTGTGGTGCACTTATACGTTTCACCAGTTACGTTTACCTTTCACTATGAAATAGATGGTGAATCTTATGCCACATACGGTACATATTTAATGCACTTATTTTAACAAGAATGTCAGCAATATGAAACAATTATAGATCTAAAAAAAACTGTACTTTCATTTATTTATTTTGAATCACTCCCATAAGATACGACAGTTAGGTACAGTAAAAGGAACGTTCATAAAATCTCAACACGCATACTGTTCTCACGAATACTGATAAGCATATTCAGCTAAAATAGCGAAAAGCTAATATATGTAGATAGAATAAAACAACACGGACATCGGAGTGTATGATGATCTTAGCACGTTTATTGTACAGTCGAGGCTCACGAACTACCGCCGCACAACGCTGCGCTCCTAATAGCCACTACCATGGTTAGTATTGAGTTGACTGTCTTATATATTGAGTAGAGTGCACGAAGGTTTGACACTCTTTTTATTATTTGTTATAACCATTATGAAATTCCTTATTCAATGTATAAGTTTCTTATACATAGGTAAACCATTGTTGAAGCCGCCTAGTAAGTGAAGTAAATGTACTCTAAGTACACGCGACTCCACTGTTCAATAACTCATTAATTTTTGTTTATTGTTTATCAATAGATTGTATCTAACTTCAAATTATTTTTAACAATATTTATTGTAGGATAAAAAGTAAGGGCTTAGTTATTTTGCATCATGTTAGGTGTCTCAGCGCGTCATGTTATACAAAAATTTTTTAGAACTTAGTCATTAGAAAGTATTATGTGTATATGTATACTAACTTAGCACGTTTCCTGCTGAAGGTTTTAAATACCTTACGTAACCATTCAGCGGTGAGGCTCATCTGCGGCACGTATTTTTTCAGCAGAGCCGAGGCTTGTGAAACCAAGGGGTTCATTTGAATTTCAGCCATGTTTGTCTTCAATTTCGGACTGGTTAAATTTTTATTCTAATTTGTGCCGATCGCGTTCCGTTCGACATTGGAGCGTGAAAGCGCCGGAGTCCCAATCTCACTTTCGCATTACTCCACCTTTTGTAAAGTCCGTATTTACATAAAGAGCCTGCTCCAGTCCTCTGGGTCTGCTTTCCCGGGCTTTTCCATTTGGTGCGTCAATGCGACGGGACGGGCGGGTCCTTAAGGCGGCTGCAGACGAACGTTCGCCACGTCCGCGCAAACATTAATTACAGTTGTAAACTAAACTGCCATCTACGCAGCAACCATACTATGAAGTCTTCAATAGTTCTTTCATGAGTTTTAATATCAAATTTGTTTTTTTATTACAAAGCTGCACGTAGTCCATTAAATACGCGTACATGCACGATAATAAAAGAAACATCAGTTGTTATTCGTACATTACATATTCGTGTTTTAAAATCTTTTTTGTAACAGATAATTTGATCCACCAATACGGTGTGAATTTGTATCATTAAGATTGCAAAACCAATAGATTTCAGTTTTAATTGTCAGTAAAAGAAAGCAATGGTAATTTCTGAGAGCGATACAAAAAGTTGTTCGTTTGTAAACACCTTTGCAGTATCAAGAATCTGGCGGCAAGCGGCCAACGCATTTTATTTCGATAGAACCACAAAGAGGATTAGGTTTTCGAATGCTTAACATTTCGGCGCGCGGAAAGTATACGGGGTTCTATGTGAATATAGCAGGTTTATTGCGTTCGTCAAATAAAAGGTGGAAATGCGGTCTTTCGTCGCGTTTAGTTTGAAGGTTTCAGTTTTGCGCCGCTATAATATAAGCTTTGAATCATCGCCGCAAAGTTTAATTCTCGCCGGTGAAGTCCACGCGACATAATACCAACAAGGTCACTCTAATGACTACAATCTACGTCGAAAATCTATTCAGAAACAACATTCGAAATATGCTAATGTAATATATATGACGAAATTTACCTTTTCGCCTGGCAGTAACATAATCAAGCTCTTTTTAATTTTATAGTGGTACGAAATATCGACGGTACCTCGTGATACCGTAACATACTCAAATTACAGTTGATTTTAAGCACTATTTTTATAACTAACACCAGTAATA
The DNA here is from genome assembly GCA_018244755.1 of Jemadia pseudognetus. Classification (NCBI taxonomy): domain Eukaryota; kingdom Metazoa; phylum Arthropoda; class Insecta; order Lepidoptera; family Hesperiidae; genus Jemadia; species Jemadia pseudognetus. Next base: position 14,186 of record DWTO01000283.1, read on the forward strand.
CTAAGTGAACTAACACCTACTTTCTTCAAGAGGCATACTACTATTATATAAACCACTTACATTGCCTACCTTAGCACAGCTATAGTAATAAAAGTTTAAATCCTGGGAACTACGGCTTCATTTCTACGACGTTACTGACAATTCATACTAGCGCTTTTAGAATGCTTAATAAAATCATCTTTCATTTTAAAATTAAACAATCTCGTATGCTTTTACATAGGAAGAATATACGGAATTTCAAATATCAGACCAGGTCGGCAGCAACCTTTACCTACCTATATCTGTACTGAATCTCAGGCAGGGGACATTTCTACCGCTTCAAATTACATTTGGAAGCTCGCATTTGCCGGCAATCAAGTCTGACGGAAAGCGCAGTTGTATACTATAGATACATATTATATGTAGTACGGTAGTCCACTCCTTGCCCTTGCGTGGAGCTATGTACCAGGTACGGGTGATGTCCCTGAGCTCAATTGAAAGTACACGTTTTGTACCTTGCAGCGGTGTGTAGGTATACGAGTGTTGTCAACAAGTGTGTGTACATGATGTAACGTTTATATCCGCTAGTATGAAAGCAGTGTTAAAGTGAGTGCGATGCCGCGTCGCCGCGCACGTTATGGGATTGTCACTTCAGCGCCGTTTAGCCGCTTTGCTAACTTCCACGGTTATTACCTTATGCATGACGGTATATTTTTCTCTCCACATTGTCAACTATTTTACTTGTTTATTACGAGCTCTTTGTAAAATTTGTTTACACTTTACAATAAATTATAATCCTAAACGGATTATAATAGAGACGCCGAGTTCGAGCAAATGAAACAAAAATATATTATATCTTGGACCATTTCCACTCACGGCCATTTGATCCTAAACTAGGCTCGAAGAAGGCCCGTGATATGGTAACCATTTCATACACACCAACAATATAATATTTTTCTTAGGTCGATATTTCAAATCCATTGCTACTTGGAGGGAAAATAGTTGTATAGACAGACCAAGTGCAAATATTTGTGCGGAAGTAAGTTTAAGAATTCTGTGCAGATGTGACCAAAACTTGCCGTAATACTCAATTACTAGTCTTAGTCGAAGATTATAGAAGAAAAATTCAATGAGATTTCTTAAGATAAAGAGTACGACATGTATAAAGTATGTAAAGTAAAGAGACAAAAGCAGGTGTGTATTTGTATAATTATTAATGAAGTATATTGAACACTACTAGAAAATCTAAATTAGAAAAATTCTATAGTGCTCAGCCCGGGAATCGAACCAATGACCACCTGATCGACAGTCACGCTTGCAAGCAATACGTCCAACGAGGCAGGCAAATTCTGTATTCAAATTATATAAATCTATTTTTTGTCCTGAATATCACAATCACTTGTTTGGAATACCAGCGCTCCAGAGTTCAGTACACTTTATCACAATCATCAAAAGCAATCTTCACTTCCTTCTTGCGGGAATCTATTTCCAAAATATACCTATCCAAAATCAAACTATCATTCCTCATAGTCGTAAAATATGAATTGTTAGTATCACCATACTTATGTCGGCATCAGCAGGCTGAAGAGGCAGTGGGCTGGTCTCATCTGTCACAGAGCCGATAGCAGTTGGAGCAGACGTATCCTGGAGTAGTGACGCCTTGGCACACGCAGTGTCGCTCTCCAGCTAGGTGGAATGACGATATATGCACAGTGGTTGGATGCGAAGAACTGAAGATGTATTAAAACTGGTACACCAATGGACGATAACGGCTCTATGATGATGAGAATGCTGATGATAAGGATGGTGATGATGGCGTGTCATTACGAAGGCCACTCATTTTCACATGTGCTCGATATTACAGTAAATTCCTTCCACTTTTTATGCACCCATTTAAGATTCTCGAAGGCTTCTCTATAATGAGTTGGTACCTACATACTGTATTTTCAATATCTCTTTACCCAACACCTATAATTACAAGTATTTTTATTAACTATGCAGAAATTTAACCATTAATATGGAACGTAAATATGAATATACGAAGAAGATACATATGTTCCTAGGTATATAAATATGATTTTTTTATAATGGACACACAATTATAACAATGTATTTATTGTATGATTTTACTGTAATAATTTTGCACAATATATTTTCAAATTTTGAAGTAAAATGTGCAAAAATATTTCACCTTACACACAAATACGCTCAATGTTAATAAATAAATAGAATAGATGTCCCCGAAGGAAGAAAACGTACTTATTTATAGGATTCGAGCGCAGGTGGGTCTGGCTCTTAGGACAGCTTTTATACTCCCCTCGAGTGGGACGTAACGTATAGTCGTTTTGAGATTTCTGGTGAATGTTTGATCGACTGGGGCTCCGAGTGACTCCAATTTGCTGCCGATACTTTAAACATAATATTATAATTGTCATCATCGTCATCAGCATCAACTATTGGATCGTTCCTCTGCTGGACACGGATATTTACGGATATTTTTTAACTAAATCGTAAACATTGAAAGAAGAACATAAATTAATCCAAGACAAATCGAGTATAATATTGTTGCTTAACCCTGCAAGAGAAATCTTCCAGCGGCGCGCGGCGCCAGGAACGTAGAATGAATAATATGAACAGACTTATGAGATACGTTATGCGTACATAGAAAATAATAATAACAGAATTAATAAACAACCTATATTTATATAAACGTAACATCACGCCCACAATCCCCGAAAAGGTAGGTAGAGGAATATAACACACTCCTATCAGACGATTCACCAGCTACGTTTACGTCCTACTATTGAATAGGTGGTGAGCCTATAAATTGATTTTTCCCATATTCTCGAAGCTGGCATGCGCGTTGGGATCGGCATATGTTCAACATGAAATTAATTAGGCAACTTACCGATCAGACACGAGTGCACATATTTCTGACGCATAATGTTAAATATTTTACTTATCAGAATTAAATCGGAATAGAAGAACACAGCTAAAGATCAAAGATACATTCAATTTAACTACTTAGTACTTTAGTTTATATAAATGATGTAAACAAACTAAAACATGCAATATTTCAGCTCAGCAATCAGGAGTTGCAATAGTTAGTTACGTTTACAAACTGATACTGATGTGGAAAGGGCTACAGTGATGTTTATGGTTATGTAGTTTGGAAGCTCGATAACTGTTTGTTTTAAATAAGAAAGAATTGAAAACGAATGACACAAGTATAGATCCCAATATGTCAGAAACAAATTATAAATTCGAAGCCACATAGATAAAACAATGCTTCCACCTCGTTACGAATTACAAACCCGGAGTATTTTAACAATAGTTTGTATTAAAACACGTCAGTGACAGTATAATAAAAACAGAAACTATTCAACAACTCATCTTCTCGTGTCCGGGAGTATCCAAAAGGCTTAAGCACCTATTCTGTTTGTTTCCTTTCAAATCCTCAGCCGGACATTTTCCCTTCGGGACGCTCATCATATTTTTCTTCTGGCAAAAAATAAAGGCAGCGCCGACGGCCATTTGTTTTTCTTTTATCTGTTCTCCTGCTTTCAGTTTGTCGAGCGGAGGCATTGACTCAACGATATCGGAATGAGTTTAACGATTGAATATTGCAACTTCATAATTCTGTTTCCTCTTCTCACTTTCTCTGTTTCTTAGTAAGTTGTTTTTGTGTGGACTTAGCAATTTGAGTTCCATTTTTATTGTAAATTCCTTGTTAAAATATCTACACAAGTGAAAACACAAATCATAGTTCGTTAAATTATAAGCTCTTCAAGTGTATTTACTTAAATAATTTAACTGACAGCTCCCAGTACTACCCAAAACAGAATTCTAGTGTGGGTCATAGTGTGGTAGTCGCACAAAACAGCAGTATAGTAAATAAAACCTTATTATATATAAAAAACGCTTATACTCACTGTACTAGTATATAAGTCATGTCAAAATTACGCATGATCAGCCTACTCGTATAATGTGGGTTTAATGTAATAAGTATGTAGTAGTAATTACATGAAAAGTCCCAGATTCGATTATATTGGTTACGTACACGCAGTGCCAGTGAAGTATAAACATATATGAACGTACGTAAACAAATGAATAATTATACGTACCTATATGTATGTGTGTACTACAGTCGGATTGTTTTAAATACTTAAGAACCAGCAGTATGATGTGAGCAGTGGTTTAGTTGCTGTAAGTTAAAATTACGAAATTCTCAGAAACATTTATATTAAAATGCTGAAAGTAAGCATGAAAATGTATAATTCTCATGAAGCGTAAACATCTTTTCACCGAATGCAAGCTCTCTCAACGTAATGTGCAAATCACGCGGTAGCAAAAAAAAGTTAAATTCTCCAAAGTCATTTCATTTGAAGGAAACCCTTTTTTAATTTCATTCCTTTTCCACTTTATTAATTTTTATCGGACAAGCGAATTTCTTTATAGGTCAACGACGGCAACTGTGAATGAGTTCGGGATCATTGATTTCCCAAGCGAATGGTAAAACCAAACGTGGCTTATTTAAATACTGAACTTGCAATGTAGCATTCGAGCGGGAAATTTTACATTTTGTTCTTTTCATTTAAGCGAAAATCCCCTGTTATAAAGCTCAATTCGATAGTACTTAAACGTATAAAGTTGCGTTTAACAAAAGTAAAACTTGCTTCGGCGTCGAGTCTTTGACCTGCATGATACTATCATGGGCTGCTATTTAACCCGTACTTGGGTTACGTGGAAGACTATGACCTGCGGTCATTTCATTCCGAGAGGAGATCAATATCCAACAGCGGAACGAGAAAATGGTTGATGATAATGTTGATTACTTTACTCAATAACGCTTTGTGTTTACAAGATTTTCCAAAGAGTAATTCCCAAGTGATTCTTTAATCATTGTAATAATTTACTGAGGACTTTTTAAAATCATGTAAGAAAATAACATCACCAATTGATAGCAAGTTCAAAATTATTTCAAAATTTGTGAAAAAATATTGTAAACTTCACTCATACATGTAATTTTTTACGTAAATTGTTACAACGTAACCGTTTGTAGCCATAATAAAATTAAATGCTTAATTTTTCGATCTTTAGCGTTCAATCAATAACAGGATTTTTTTTTAAATAATAATTTGGCAAAATATAACACTTATTGATATGCACATGAGATCTTTGTTTGTCATACACCTTCATTAATCAAGACAGCTATGTATGTCTGGTTGCTCCTTATCAAAATATCATCCTAAATAAACGCATGGCCCAAACATTATACATTATTCAGCAAGCGGCGATTACGAATTCAAACAATGTGGTGGTTTACTTCCCTGAAATTCAAATAGACCTTAACAAGAGGCCTTAAGTTATGTTTCGGATGAGGCCAACGCAGAACATACCATGAAGTGCTTGAATTTTGAATGTTGACAAAGACCACAGGATCGCAAGGGTCACTAACACAAACATTGGATTGGCACGGAATAATGTGCCCCTATACACATGTTTGGATACACCTGTCTTAGTAACAACGTATTTTATCAAACTCAAGTTGTGATAGTACAAAACCACTACTGTACAATTGAAATAATCATTATATATTCCTAACATTGTAATGAATTGTTTAAAAATTTTCGATTCATATCATCATTGATTACTTTTTTATTTCACTGTTGAACATGAATCTACTCTTATAATGAGAAAGTTTAAAGCCATTGTCTACCTCGCAGTCTCAGTGCAGGGGTTGATGGACTTGGGTCGCTTTGAGAACATTCACATGTTTTCTTTTCGCGTTCTACTGAAAGATATTTGGAACCTGTTTTTCTGTTAATAAGTTAAGTCATTCGTTGTAACTAAACGTTTGAAATATTGAAAAGTTAAATACTTCTCTAAAGTTATATTGCCAGCGCATTTCGCAACTCATCTACTCCCGCTTAACTGGCTCGGCTGAAAACTGACAACATTTTTTAGCCTTCGTTTCACAGTTCAGTTGTATTTCAATTTACCAATAAGTATTATTCAAGGTAAATAAATTAATCACCAATATTATCAAGCTGAAACACTCCTGATAGGAGGTGCCTTCAATTGAAAGAGTATTCTAATACTAAGCTTTATTGACTAATACATATAATATTTAATTTAAGAACTAATATAAAAATGAGTAAGTGTATCAGAATCAAGAAGGTAGGAAGGTAGAATTCCGGGTCGTGGGTATTCTCGCGCCCGTATTGTATTCGAGTGCCTGATCAAAATCGAGCTCTGGCCTTAAATCACATTAGAAGGTAGGCGAAGTGGTGCGGCGAAGGGAAGCGAAGCTTTGCGGCGAAGGGAAGCGAAGCTGTGCGGCGAAGAGAAGCGAAGCTGTGTGCAGAGAGGGGGCACCGCAGTAAATGAGATGCCCTGCCGCCGGCTCAGCAGGGCGGTGCTCGAAGTATTATAGGAATTCGAAGTTTCCAGCAACTCCTTCGGGGGACGGTAGTTAAACGCGTATAACTGTCTCATTCTTTATACATAAGTATTCGTGTATACGAATGCGTATGCAAGTACGTACGAACTACGAACGAATGAACGAATCGTTCATTAATTACTCTTAATCCCTCTTCGACTATATAACTATCCCTCTCTACTAATCTCTACTACTAAGCGAACGAGAGTGACGAACCAATACTTTTCCGCGACCATGTCATTTCCATACATTTTGACGTTCACGGAAAAGTATATTGTCTAAGCCCACTGAACGGTTGGCAACTCTAAACTGTGTATGTACGTGTATTAAAGTGTATTGATCCTATCATTCTCGGTGCACAGATCTTCTAACTTGTCTTACATTAGTAAATTATTATTGCACTTTTTTCAGATTTTTATTGCATTCCACACAAAAACATTAAAAATTCCATACAGAAACATATTACAAATTCCACATTAAAACATGTTACAAACATGAAGTGACACTTCCAATTTTGGACTTCTCTATAGATACTTAATCTTTACAACGGACAGTTAATAAGAAAACAAAATGCTTTGACTGAGGCGCTAATTTGTCCACTGTATATACCTAATATCAGTGCGGCATATAATTCATCTAATCATATATGTAGTTCATTCATTCATTCATGCAAATTTCTTTTCAATTAACATGACAGTATTCGGAAACAGTGTTAAAATGACTCAGTAATAGCAACTTGTTCCATAAAGTTAGATAGCTTAATCGTTTTGTAAACTGGGTCGCAATTTTATATGAACTCAATTTAAGCTAAACGTACTTTTAGAACGACACATCTATGATTTATTATCAAATGTAAAAAAACAATGTATAAATACGTTATAATACTTTTAATGAAGTCAGTTCGCTTTAAACAGAAACTCATTTCAAACTTGGCGTCTTCTGTAGCAACAAGAACGTGTGTTGATAAAGAGAATATCATTTTATAAATTTGTTTGCGAAATTTAAACGACAAACAGGCTTCCGTTTAAAAGTTCTATCGCTTGACAAATTAGTTATTAGATTTTGTGTATTATGTTCACCCTTGCGCTTTCTCGCGCTGGCGTACTGTTACGTACCGGTACGCGAGGATAGTTCTACTATGTACTCTACTAGGTAGTGATGCAGAGATAGACCCGGCCAGTTCTGTGTTCATATTGAATATACACAGATTACCTGATGTTTATTAGTTAACGGTTTTAAGATGTTAAACGAGGTAGCAACGGATCGCCAGCTATAACATATCTCGTAAAAGTAATAAAGCAATAAGCCTCATAAGGAATTCTAATGTTTTTCATGTTCAAACAAGCTATTAGGTTCAAAAAAAACATCTTCTTCTTCATCTTCTTCTCCTTATTCCTCTTCCTCTTTTTCTTCTTCTTCTTTAAACAAAATTTGTTATATTAGATTTTGTTCATACTTCTGTTATTTAATTACAAAATACATTAATTCTATTAGTTTATTTCCATTAGATTTAAAACATATACATCCTACTTATTCCTAAATAAATGTAGCGTTATTAATAAATTCAGTTGTAATGTATCTTAACGCCCTTAAAATACTGTAGGTACTAAGGTTTCGTTCCAAATACATATTTTCATCCCTACGTAGTTAGTAGTTAGGTAGGACGCTTAGCTAAGCATTAAGAAATAAGCAGTTAAATGCACGGCTATAGAAACCTCGCTATTACCGACTCGTTCCAATCAAAGTTGAAGCTTTGAAGTGTTCTTAACAGTCTGAAGTAGACGTGTATAATGAGATGAGAACAAGTTTTAACGAATTCTACTCTCATTAAAAACCTCAATAAAAACTTTCATGTTTTATTTTATCATTAGATACTTGCAATGTATTAATTTCATTCGATAATTGAAAAATAATAATATTACGCCTGTATTTTCTCGAAGGGGTAGACAAAGAAGAATAGTACACTCCCACGATTCACCAATTATACCTACGCCCCATGTAATAAAGGATGAACCTATTGTCATACACCGGGCATAAATCTGTAACATATTATAGCTATAGTATATTATAGTAATATTTTACCCATCCGGGCATCGTAGCCGGGACCTCGCGTAGAGCAGTCGCGTTTGCAACCTCTAGACTAACAAGGCAGCGTAATCATTACAATGAATCATTGTCAAATTAGCTAACGAACCATTATTATACCACAGGACTGAATAACGCACAGCGTAAATTAAAGCCTGTACAGATTAACGTAATTTGTGTGATGTGACACGAACTCAAATGTGTGTCATTCATTGCGTGACATTAAAATGCGTCACGCGTGTAGGTACACGTGGGTCTTGGGTCTTTGGGTAGTCGCTGTCCTTATGTTTGTGGGGAATATAACTTCGAATATGTTAGGGAAAGAGTTTTGCTAACATTAAATAGTGACATAATATTTGTAAAAGAGTTTCGGGAAATAATCCCCATAGGACGGCGTCTCGCTAAATATCCAAAAGTGAACTTATTCCATTTGGTTGGATAGTAGAAAACTTAGGACAACTAGTTGCCACTCCAGTTAGTTGGAGTGACAATATATGCAAAGTGGCTGGCAGCGGTTGGATGCGAAGAGCTGAAGA
>DWTO01000284.1:0-23223 GCA_018244755.1 Jemadia pseudognetus
CAGGCTCCACCACGCGGACCTGGTGCGGACTGACGATGGCAGACTTCACTGGCCTAAGTACACACTATGGAAATATCTGTGAGCTAGTTTTCTTGCCATGTTGTAAGGATTTTTATGGGTTCAAATAAAACAATTACAAACTGGAAACTATTTATAATCAACATAAGAATATAAAGGAGTTACGCAATATATTTACAGCGTTGAGCAGTAACTTACCAGTACAATATACCTATCTATTTTATATAAGATTACATACTAAGCTTTGAAATAGTTTAGCAACTGGTTTGCACACTGTTGGAGACACCAGTCCTCTATAGGTGTATAGCGGGTTCGATTACCCGTTGGTGAGATTTTTGAATGAGGAATTTAGTTGTGTTCTATATCGGTACTTGTGTCGAATTTTGATTTTGAATCGTTTTATTTATTCATATATAATATTTATTGTATTTGATTTGTGGAAATTACGTTTGTTGACAACCCTATTCACTGTGTGTTTTTGTACATATTATTACATACTTGTTAATATGAGGAGAGCGATGAATGACGTCATATAAGAATGTCAACTGTATAAAAATACATAACTTTGTCTTTGCTCACTGCCTGCTCGTACGTAATATATGATATGAGTAGTGATGTATATGTATTAGTATATGTAGTGTGTATGTAGTATGTAGTGTGTATATGAGTAGGGCTGATATAGTGTGCTAATTTGTTATTCAAACAGTGCGATGAAAGAATTGTCTCTTGGTTTTTATAAGACTATGACATAGGTATATATTTTTTGTCAATTTGTAAGAAACCCAAGACGATATGAGTTTAGGACGAATTTACAAAGTATACTATATGTAGATGTTGCGTTGTGTTTAAATAATTGTAGTTAATATCCATAATTCCTACATTTATAACATTGGTATTATAATGTTATTTTAAGACAAATGAAAAAAAAACAGTTATTTCAAACAAACATTTTACAATACGAATTCGACATTGTTTATAAGGTACCTACAATGCAATAATAATATAATATTATAATTGTTATGCATAGGTAACGAATGTATTCCTCGAATTTTTGACATTTTCGACTTACAGTACAGTCGGCATTGAATATATAGGTTTTTTTTTCCAAAATAATAGGTACACTACGTCACAAATATGTACACCGAACCATCAATTACATTATCATGTAAATATTTACATATTTGGCACGATAGCTTATAAAGACGAAAACTTATACATTACTTATACGTAATTATACAAAATCTGGCATATTTATACACACGGATATAACTATGATTGTTATCAATAATAATAATATACAATCGTAACACATCGCCTGAAATATTTACAGATAGACTAATTATTTTCATTAACGGATAGTGACAATAATACATTTTATTGTTTAAAAGAGGTAAACGATAAATTCTTCTGTAATAACATATTATTTGATACATTATTATTTAGACAGGTTGAACGGTCCGTTGATTCAGCGGACAGTGATCAGACTCCTGATCAAGCGGTTCTGGGTTCAAATCCGGGTCGCGTACTATATTGGATTTTTAGTAGTAGATATTTTAGTAGAAATTTGTAGTAGTGGCTCGGAGTCCAACGAAGCAGTTTTTGGTAACTTTAAGTAACCATGATATGTCCAGGACAGCTTGACAGTGTACGAGAAGAGACGTCAACGAAACATTGTGTTTGACGGACAAAAATGTAAGATAATATTTTTAATATTACTATAATATTTTTTATTAATGTGATTTAGTATTTTCGATAGTGTTTTCATTTGATTAACGCTATTATAATACATAATGTAATACATAACACTAAGCGACTTACACTAAGTACGTTTATATTGTAAATTTCATTTGAAAAATGATATTCGCAACCAACATACGTGAATGTAAAAAATTTGAAATACCTAATTATGACGTCACTCAGTCTCTGAAATATGGCAGCGGTCACGTAGAAATATAGTAAAACATACTCTTTTGTTTTTTTTTATTATTTTAATACACTGGTTAATCATATAGGGTTAATGTTTAGAAGTCGATCAGTCGGTATAAACTTCCTTCGTTGCGACGTGGTTTCAACATTAATAATTCAATAATTGGAATTCAATTTTTGATTTTACTGTGAGTATTCATTAATTATCATTTTGGATAAATCCAAAACTAGTCAGACTATCTTTAAAATAAGCCTAACAGGATAAAATTTCGGCTTTTGATAAAATAAAGAAATTCTTAGTAAAAGAAATTCTTAGCAGTAAGAAATATCATTCTTCAAATGAAAACCGTCATCAACAACATTAAGCCTTATCATACGTATCACAATTGATTCAGAAATCATCTTAAACACATCTAAATTGCACTAAAACTTTACACACGCCTACGGTTCTCAACAATTAGCCGTTACTTTCCCTAAGACATTCATTCAGTCATTACACACAGCCGTTCTCGACCCTGGAGTCATCGGACTCAGGCCTTTGCCACAATCACGTGTGCGAGTGGCCTATACTGCTGTGCGTGTGGTGGTGGTTCGCTGCCAGGTGGTGAAAGTAAGGCGCGTAAGGTCCGGGCCCCGAGAACGGGTACGGCACGCCGTGGGAATAGAGCAGCCCGCCCGGGTAGTGGCCGGACGGAAACCCGCCAGCCGGCGGCGGAGGGACCGTGGGGCTGTTGACGTCCATCCCCGGGTTCTGCTTTTTCCATTTGGTGCGACGATTTTGGAACCAGATTTTGACCTGGGGACAAAACAGGTGTTTAGTATTTGACAGTTGTAACATCAATCGTTTTATTTCAAGGTAAACGTTTGAGATCAAAAATAATATATATGGAGGTACTTTAAAAAACATTATAATTAGCTTTACCTCCTCCAGCAATGTGTTCTGATTTCTGAGATTTACTATCAAATATTAATTGTGCTAATGCTAGCCAGACTTCAGTTTTTTTTAAGAAATTAAGTGGTCTGTTTATTGGTTGTACCTATGTCAAAATTATTTGAATGCGGAATTAGATAAATTGACCATAAATGTCTTGATTTTGAAAGATTCTGGAAAATTGGTATATATGAGTTAACTATGAAGATACGTGTTTATTTTTCTTCGTATTCTATCATTAAACCAACCTGAGTTTCCGTCAAACTGAGACTCAGTGCCAGGTTAAGTCTTTCGCACACCGACAGGTATCGTGTAGTCTTGAATTTATTTTCCAAAGACACTAGCTGCTCGTACGTAAACGCGGTTCTAGCTCGTCTAGGCTTCGTGCCCCCTTTGGAGTCCCTGGAGGATCCGCTCTTGCCCTTCTTGGAGCTGGAGCTGGTGGGACTCTTCGGATCCCCGTTCTCATCCAGGTCGGATTGCGTGAGAATGTCGTCGTCCATGTTCGAAGTCTGGTCATCTGTTTCCACGTCATCCGCTTCGATATCCGAGTGTTGGAGGTGGTCTTTGACTGCAACAATACAAAATCTCTGATTACTTAAGTTAATGCTACTTTTAGTCGTCTACCAATGACATAGGAGACTGATGTTTTGCTAATTAAAGGCCAATCTAAGTAACGGCGAGTACTCAGTTCATCTGACAGAACAGACAAAGTAGGGAGTAAGTACAATAATAGATACATTACAAAAACGTAAAACCTGTTTTGAAAAATAAACTTACAAGAAACTGTGAACAGAATGCGTTAGTATAATATTTTCTCTATTTGACATAAATAAGAAACTGCGACGAACAAAAATACACATCCCATAAATTATCAATTTTATAATTTCCTTACGGCCATTTCAATAAGAGTTTTCATGTTTTTCAGATGATATAATAGATGTATCCGCTTCCTTCTCCGTCGGCGGAGCGCGAGTGTTGCCAGTGCGAAATAGTTTTAAAACCGCTATTAATTTTTAATGTGGCAACATTGGCGGCAAATTTGTGCGTCCGGAAACATTAACGTATAATTTACGGCTGTTTTCTGTTCAGTAAAATTAGTTGGATACTGATTCTAATGGCGGACCGGATGTATAAATATATGGTAAATTGGCATAGTGTTTAGGTGTGACAGTAAAATGAGCTTCGAAAGCGCGTAATGGCGATAAAATCAACATTAATAAGTGTCAAATCGATATCAAAGTGGCTTTAGTGTCACCGCGACATGGGGCGCCGAGCCGTGTAAACTTTGATACGTTCTCTTTCATAATTATAATGAATAAGTATATTATGGCGAATTTTATCATATCATCATTATAAGGACTCTTTGATAAATAAATTAATTTTCATGTATTACAAAAGTTTGATGAAAGCTTTCTTATTACCTACATCGCCGAAAAAAGTTAATCGTCTGCACCTACACCTTATTATAAAAATTAGATCGCTGTGTTTTGATTGATTACATTGATTTGTTCGTCCAGTGATCGATGAAACTAACCGCTTAGTACTGAGTGAACACGATTTCCGTACACAATAATAATATTAACAACTGTAAATAATTCAGACTAGAGAATTAAAACTCTATTTGAAAACTTTGAGGGCGACAGCGATTTTAATTGAAAAGAAAAGAAAGAAAAAGATTATAAATTAGTTTCTCGCTACGAAGATTTAGTACGATATGAATTGATTGAGATTTTGTTTGCATATAAGTATTGATAATTGCGTTTTTGTACAAAACGGACTTTAATAGTAAATTATCGGATTAATCCAGCTATATAGGTACTTACATATTTATAGTTCACTAAAAACTGAAACCTTTGTCCTGTTTAAAGCGCGATTTGGATATGCAATGACCAGAGCAGCCTCTTAACAACAGATGATACTTAAACTACGTAGGTATATAAGACCATACTTAATTAAATTGTTCTTAGCTATTTTAATTGACAAAATTATATCTAAGTAGGATACTGATATACATTTGTAAAACAAACATAACAACATTTAACAAAAATATGTACGTATATTATCTTTTTTATTGACTACGAACAAATGAATTGGGAAATTGGACATTTTATAACGGGAAAACTCTGTCAAAACAAAACACAATTTGCTCTGTACTTTTTATTATTATGCAACATTAGATATTGGCATAAAAGAATTTAAGTTTATTTTCCTTTGAAGACGTGCTGCGTTTAAGCCGTTTTGTCTAAAAATTGTCGTATACATCACTTAGCGCGAATTAGCGCGATAAAATTACGCGCAGATGTTTTGGTGACAGATATATCGAGTGCGCAAACGAGACGGCGCACACACGACTAAATGAAATGTCACATTAGGATTGGTAGGTGTTGCCAGTGGCTAAATTTCTTTAAAATAAAATAATTATCTTTTGCTATTAAAAGACAGTTTAGACTCGTTTCCGATATACAAAAATAGGTTCAATAACATTCCACGGTATTTAAAATATAACTGGAGAAAATTGGGAGTAGGTACTAAGTATACTACTTACCTACTGTAAATCAAAGGAATAACTTTGCCTACCCCTTTGGCCAATTATAGGCGTGATGTTATTATTAAACGAATTATGAGTAGTATGAAATAATACCCGAGTACTACTGGTAGTTATTATGAATTTTATAATTTTATAAATAAATGCATATTTATATTATCTTAGTGCACCTACCACATATCTACTTAACTTATAACTTAGGCTGATTTAATTTGAATTCAATGTTTCGAATCAACCATTTTATTTGGTTATTACTACCTCAGTTTAACCAGACGATATTAACTCACTCAGATAATTATAAATATAAATTTGTAATTTTAAATGAGATCGCAGCTCAATGAATGTTGGTTCAATAAAATTGATCAGAAAATATTTTACAAAATATAAAAACACCACGTGCAATATTAGTTATACACAAATAAATTATATCTACTCTAACTACTGGCAGTTTAAATTATCGAAATGTCAAATTACCTATAATTATGATCTTTATATGAGAAAAGAAAACAAAAGAAAAGTATCATTATATAACGTTGACAATCAGTTTGTACATCAAACGATTGTTTAGTTAGGAGATCAAAGGTATTTATAACCTAATTAAATCTTATTGGTCTTAAATTTAACGTCACTAATTGTCATGTCATTGCGTTTGACTGCGTGATTAGTGTTGCCATTATATGCCATTGTGATATTTTTGCTCTGTAAATGTCAAATTAAACTGATATATGAACTAGCCTCAATGAAAATTTGTAATTACACTGTATTATTTCTTTATTTATACCTCATCTCGAGTAATACAAAATAATTTTTTTAAATTATATTAGTGACATATAGTATTGAATATTATTTTGAATATTCAAAGAATCTATAATACAAAATAATCAAGTCTTAGTATGACATGAATATCTTGGCAAATTGCGTGATTAGGTTAGGTTATATTAGCTATAGACTGTTTCGTTGGCCAAGTACCTATGGGTAGGTAGGAAACTTAGAAAACATGGAATTTTTAGTTCTCGAAGAAACTGGAGCCGAATCGAATAGAGTTCTTAGAAAACTTAATGAAAAATAGAGTAGAAATATGCATTTTTTTTCACAATATGTTTCTTCAGAAATTTAAAGGCTGTGCTTTGGTCACTGTGATGAATACTTGGTGACAGCCCTACGTATAGCGTGGCGTTTGATAGAACTATATACATTCGGGCGGGCTCGTCAATCTGTCCATGGCGAAGTTGTTCCGTGTGGCGAGTGCCAACGTGGCTCGCTAATTGACGTCGTATTAAAACGCTATAAATAATCCACTACAGATTCACACGGACACGAATAAACTATATTATTTTATATCGAACAAGTTTTAAGTGTACGGTATGTAGAATTCGCTCTACCACATTGAATGTGCTGAGTTCGTATCCTAATGCGAACCCCATTTAAAATGCGTGCTTTAACATGAAAACCAGTGGGTTGTAAAGTTTAACAAACACGTCTTGATTATACGGTAATATTAATAATTAATTGTTATAACCTAATTCATCCTTGTAATCCCCAAAGAGGTATGCAGATGACCCACGTGTTACCAGTGATTATGATATAAGTAGTGAGTCTGTCGCCATACGCGTAGGTACATCGGACACAGTCAGATTCCGAGCTATTGTTAGAAAATCTAAGTTAGAAAAATCCATTAGTGCCCGCCCCGGGATTTAGACCTCTCGTTCGGCAGTCACGCTTGCAACCAACACGACAACCGAAGCAGCCGAAATTTAATATTAAACAGATTTAAGTTACTGTATGGTAGAAAGTGGGAAGGGAAGAAACTTTCTTCATATCCATAAAATCTGCGTTTGATTTTACTGATCAGTGTCCGTAACGTAAACGGCCAAACATATTTTCCAAAATCTCCTCTCGTTTCATCGCCCGATTTCAATGCGACTAGAATAAAAGCAAAGGTGCATTAAGTACGTGCATCTGTAGCTCACGGGGGTTGTAAACAGGGGTTAGGATTTGCGTAAAGCCTTGTACGATCACGGGGTTGTGAGGGCTTGTCGACACATACCTGCACGAGCGTCGTAAACATGGAGGTACCTACAACATACACAGGGTTCATTCGGAAATAGCGCAACAAAAATACGTGATGTATTACGTACGTTTTCATTTGTGATTTCAATTGTACCACTGTTGGGCAAATGTTTCTTTCATTTTATTATTGTATTACAAGAGACTGATGATAAAGATACGATACTTATAAGGTACATTTCCCATTTACAAGGACGAAAGGGCCTGGTTCCACATTTCTTATGCGGGGCTGAGGAGTTAAGGCTTTACTTAAGCAAGCGTGTATCAACTTAAAACGGATCTATCATATAATACAAAAAAAATGCGGTAATTTCATTCTACTGTGACAATCCATTAGCAATGTTGACGAATCTATGTATGATACCTATATAGTTTCATTCTGTATTTATTATATCAATGTTATGTACATATTAAAATAATGAATACACTTGTAACAAATACAAGTGGCTAGGTAAGTAATAAGGTAGAGAATTTGAAATATCATATCGTCCATATAACGGAAATGGTAGAGTTCTAACAGATTTCGATCAAAATCCTATATTAGTTTTATTTCTACTTCTAAGATACTTGGCCCGTATTTATATATGTACTTAAATAAAACTGTTTCGATACGTACATTTAATGTAGGTACTATTTAAAAAACTACTATTTTTAGACATTTTTTGATATTAGCAAAGTATCTTTGTGTACTCGATATTTATTATATTTTCTTTTTAGTGGGTAGGTACATGAAACAGGTACACATATTCATTAATATCATAAAGAACGCAGACTAAGTCGCAGGTACAAGCTAGTCATATACATATGTATAATATTACCCTGTAGAAACTTCGTTCCTTACGTTATTACTTTAGTTTAGATAGAGTTCGAATCCTTTTAAGCGACAGATTACAAAAAATCTACGAATTTATCGACATGGAATTCGATAGCTTTTCTAAATCAACCCTTCATTGGAAATAAGGGTTATAAGATACTGTCGGTAAAATCATTTTTCAAAAATATTTAAAATCAATTCCCACAATACAAACATCACCACACCTCGTTTAATTCCCAAAATGTTATGATCCATCGAGTCGGGTTATTTCAAACATATCGTTTTAAACCAGTGACTTTGTAAACTCTATGGATTTCCAATTTAGTTGCATTTAGGTGGACAATAGCTAAGTAAAATGCGAACATGTATTTGACTACGAAAGCTTGAAAGCTTAATTAGCCTTCCGGTACAAACATAGGAGTCCACAGGTCTCTTAATTCGGTTATAATTTAACTATAATATAGGACTGTAAAATCCGCACACCAGACGCTCCACGCTCCCCTAAACTCGAGGAAAGGCACTTGTAATCGAGAGGGTTTATTAATTACAAACTTGGACCGCAACCCCCACCCACCCCCTCATTGTTAAGCTATTACCGCTTTTAAGTTCTGTTTGCTAAGGTTAAAAATCCCGAAACGGGTTATTGCGAGGACAGAATCGACCTTATCTTTTGGGCGTACGAACGTACACGGTAACGAGAACGCCCAATTGAAATTCGACTTTAAATCGTGCGAACCAGAGTTGATTTTTGGTTGGCGGTGTAGTTGGAAACAAGAGCCATCAATTTGTTAAATGAAGAAAATGGAGAAGTGTAATTTGGTCGGATCGAGGGAGGCTCCAAGGGTTCATGTTCGCAGTTGTGTTAAGCGATATCGCCGCTCAGTCAGTCTTAATCCTCGTGGACGGGAGCGCATATGAGTAGGTACTTATATTGATTTCACGAATTACTTTGACCCTAGACGTAGTTACTTTTTTTCTATCCAGTCATTGTCTTTGTAAAATAACTTTCTGCAACAAGTCGAGTTTCAAGAGCGTTCACATTTGCAATCACAGTTTTAACGCTCTCATAAAGAAACCAAGTAGGTACATACATACATATCTTCACGCCAGGTCCCTTAAGGGGTAGGCAGAGAGCTCAGAGTGCCACATATCTCTATCCTCGCAGACCTGCCGTACCTCCTCCACACTCATCATTCTCTTCATACATGCGCGCCTGTTTCGAAGACTTCTGACTCCCCCATCAGCCAGTGTCTGGTCTATTTGATCAAGAATTTGTAATTAGGTACATTACGACATTATTCTTATAGTTATTATTACAATATAACGAATATCAATTAGGCAATTTTCTTATAATTATTGCGGGTTCAAATTGTACTGTTAAATATGACCCACTTGATATAATACCTGCTGGAAGAATTTCTCTATATAGGTACATATATATGGGTAGAAGGGTCGTAGGCAGATTTCTTTCCATTTCTTTTTCGTGCTTTAAATTAGTTTGTAAAATAAACCGTAAAATCACGCCTGTAATTCTCGAAGAGATCGGCAGTGTAGTGTACAATAATAAATTCTATTGTACACATATATACATACTAATTAAATAAATAAATCAATAATAGTATGTTATGGACATACATATGTATAATTTTTACAACGTATGTATAATTTTATAACATAGAACCTAGGTTCAATACAATTCAATTCAAAATTGAAATTTACTGATACGGCGTTCTATGAAAAACTCAGTATCTAATATTAAACCTATATAATTATATTGCCGTTACTGAATTTACACAGGCGCACACCCATACATAATTACACACATATCTACATTGCGAGTTACAGAACATACCTACCTATATACAAAAAAACCATAGACAATTTTATATTTTTATACAGAATAGACACGATTACGATAAGAACAATCTTCTACAAATCCAGCCACCGTTTTAAACCGCAATTTATTTTGAGAACATCTAAAAACAGCTCGCGCCATCCCTTGTAATTCTAAATCTGTAAAGTGGCAACTTTCAGGGTGTTTATTACATAAAGCAGCCTGCTGGCAGCGGAAGTGCCACTTGTAAATGAGGGGCTTAATGTTGGCAACACTGCCGACTGTGACTTTTTAATTACAAGCCGGAAATTACGTGAAAACAACCCGAAGCCGCTCCGTTATGAATAGCAAGCGTTTTAGGGTTAATAATGATGTTGGCTTTGACTTTTCAGCGTTATAGCTATTCAGAAGATTATTTGAGAAAATTTTAAATTGTCGCCTATTAAGATTAGTTTGGAAATATTCAAAACATCTGTAGATATGGCGATCCTAGTATGGTTGGAGTGAAAATAAGTATGTTTATAGTTGATTATTGTTAAGCTGTATCGGTTTTTGATGATCTGTGGCCAACTATCGCCATTACCTACCGATTACCTATGTCGTTAGCCAACAGACATATAATCGGATCAAAAATTTTCGAGTACTATTTTATAAACAGCCATCGCAGTGTAATATTTTGGTGAACATCAGTGATACATAATGAAACGCTCGCTTATGCAACTACTATGTACCTTATTTACATAGCGGATTATACTTTTCTAAATCGCAAAAGAGTTAACAAGACCACGATATACACGATATACAGTTATTTATAATTAAGTATAACATTGTTGAAAACAGATATAGGTACCTACCTCTCGTATGCCTAATGTAATTATCATTCCACCTACCAGAATCGAATTTTTTTATTATAGGTAGGTACCTATAAAAAACAATAAAACATCCCGAGATTGGTAAAACATCAAAACATCGCTAAAGCAAACATACTGTAGAAAATTGACTAAAATATGGAGCAATTAAAATAAAGTGAACGATACAAAATTTAAACACGCGGCATCGCGCGCCCTGCAGGAGCTAAAGGGCCGGCCAATAAGCCGCTTCGGTCAGTAAACGCTACACGATTTATGCCCGCTTGACCCTCGCAACGCCTTATTCACCTTTTATTTTTATTTGAGTGAGCAAGGAACAAATCTTAGCGCAAAAGGGATAATAAAATAATCGTTAGATTCGTTTAGACGACTCTAATTTCACGGATTGCTGCCCAAAGGGACGAGGACTGTAGAGGGTTGTCCGTCTCGCTCCCACCCGTGCGATCCGCGTGTACATGCGTCCCTGTCTGCTGAGGACCAATCGTCGGGGTGAGCGGCGGACCTGCAGAGTTTGTGTTCTTATTTTCAGTGTTTGCGGGTTTTGTAAGGGCGGTTTTTGTGACGAGATCGAATAAGATATTCCGTTCACGGCGCATTGCTTTCCATACCTACCCCCGCATATTGTTTCGATATTGCATATCTTAGCAGACGTTATTTTTTAACATTATAACAAACTCATTCTGTTCTTTAGGATCGATGTTCCGTTTTCGCGCACAAAAAAAATCGTATTATCATTAAATTTACCGACAATTTTCCATGTCACAAAAATCTTGTTTTATTTTGTGTTTAACCCATTTTCAATTAAGTATGTTAGTACCTACTTACCTACTATTTCTCATCATTTAAAGCAATAAATAAATAAAAAATCATTATACATTATCGCTGCAACCTTAATTATCTTCCACAACATAGGTGTACGTAATTGAGTAGGTACCTACTGATATAAATAAATATGCCTAATAAAGTGATCGTGCCAATTTGGCACTAGCGATCACAATGCAAAATCCAATCGCGCCCAACGTATCTCAATACAATACAATACAATATTCTTTATTGTACACCAATGGAAAAGAAAGAAGTATACATTTAAAATTTACATTTACAATAGGCGGTACAATAGGACATTACCATGAAATAAGTACATAATATATTGATTACATATTTACTTAATTACATTACAAGAAAAGGAGATGAACGAATACAGAATATCCCCTTGGCGGTAATTAAAGATTATTTGCAAATAATTTAGTAATTTTTGTATGGCTAAAGATGTTGAGTATGTAACTGCAGAGAATCTGTATTTCACATTTTTTGCAAAGGATGTCACGTAAATCACGTCTGTTATCCACGAAGAGGTAGGCAGATGAATGTAGTACACACTCATGTTTCACCAGTTATGTTTAATTGTTTACATTCCATCATGGAGTAGGTGCTGAAGGCAGTCACAAGACTCACGAATGACCGCTGCCGCCCATCTGCAACTATCTGCATCTGCAACTGACCTCCAAGAGTACTGGGACAAGAAGGCTGTTAATGTCTGGATAAACATGATTCTATCAAGCTGAGTATTTATGTGTTTGGGTCTAATGTATATGAAAATTACATATGCAATTTCTTTACTTAATTCTTAGATGTTTGGTAGCCGTAACAGAGGTTTTCCAAATTTGAAATCAATTAGCTAGGAAATGTCCCAAGTCATTATTATTCATGATCAGTCTTAAACTAAGGCAGTACGAAGCAATGGGATACACTAAACCAAAAGTGGAGTATACTAAACTTACCCTTGTATACTAATATGTATTTGTATTCTACATCTTAACACTTACATTTGACTGCCTCATTGGTCGTGTTGGTTGTAAGCACGACTACCGATCAGGAGATCCTAGGTTCGATTCCCAGGTTGGGCACAATGGAATTTTTCTAATTTAGATTTTCTAGTAGTGGCTCGGAGTGGACTTGTGCCTGGTGCATGGCATTAGGCTCACCACCTATTCCATAGTGGGACGTAAACATAACTGGTGAAATGTGGGTATATATATATATATAGAGACCTTTACCAAGGTATTACTTTTACAAGGTATTACCATATTTTCGGTGAATACCCACAAATCGCAGATACACATGACATATGGAATCCCTAGATGGATTTAGTTGTAGACTACTCAGGATCACTTCTATGGGTAAAAAATTGACGAATATAACTGATTAGTTAAAATTAAAGCAACTGTTAATATTTCATATTATATATTACAAGAAAAACTTTAACAAACACTGCACAAATATGTAAAAGTTTTTGCACATAGTATTTTCCACTTTTAAACTGCCAACATTACACTAACGTGAGTGTAGAAATATTCACTTGCTTAATTTACTTTTTATATTAATATTATATACAAAGATATCAACTGCAGTGCAGAGAATATTAATAACTAAATATATGTCTAAATATATTCTATAACATATACATAAAAATTATAGTATCATCTCTTGTAATACGCTAAGTGGAATTTTCCAGATGTACAAACTTCTGTCTTTGTAGCCAGCAATCATCTGTGAAACATAAATTAGCCAAAATTAATACATTATGTTTGATTTGATGGTTCGAGAATTATGTTTATTTTTTGTCATGGTTAGCATATTGTCATATAGCAGGCCCAAATCCAGATTCCAAAGCTATACTAGAAATTCGATGTTTGGGAAATCCTATAGTACCCAACACAGGATTTGAACCCAAGACCACTCAGTCCACAGTTGCTGTTTCAACCATTCAACCAATGAAGTATTTAAAACATTATCACTATTTTTATTGTGATAACTTTTATTATTATTTATTAATTACTATTTGCATTAACTTTTTAAATGCGTGATGAATGTTGATAGATATATTTGCCACTTGATATTCTCTGCGTGCAACAACAATAATCCGCTTAATCGCTCCGGTTAGTGCGCATGTCACCTTGCTGCCAACGATGGCCAGCGAGAGTAGCATCAAGTTGGGCCCACGCAGCTGGGCGAAGGGCCGGCGCTCGCCCTCGCGGTACACGTACACGCAGCCGTCGTAGCAGCCCGCGAACAGCAGCCCGCCCGCGCCCAGCAGGCACACGGCGCCCTTGCCGCCCTCGTGCGCGCCCACGTGCGTGCCGCTCTGTTCACGCCACATGACAACAACAGTTTTATATTGTCTCTGTTTAACAAGAGTGTCCACTATAAGTAGTTAAGATCTGTTTGTTGCATTCCAATAATGAACTTATTTTAACTATATTGCGAAAAATTCAGACGAATTGAGTACCTCCTGCTTGTTGAAGTCGGTTACACATTAGTTTTATATGAGGCCACAGATATATGTTAAATAAGACCACACGGATACAATATCTTTCAGGAATTAAACATACAACTTGTGTTCGGTAATTACAAGAGTTAATTTAGTTATAATCCGATTACAGTGAAGACAATGCTAGATGATATACGGCCCATCTCTACAGCCTCAGCATAAAATATTACGATGGACTGACTCAATACTTACACTATAATCAAAAACATGAATCTGACTGCTGCTCGTCCCACAGTACACCTTGCCGTCCTCATAGAGCAGCGTGTAGACGGTCATCTTGGGGCCGACCAAGGTGCGCAGCAGGAGCCCTGTCTGGGCGTCCTTGATTGTCACGTCCTCGGACCTGGCGGCGACGAGGAGCACCTTGCGCGGCCCCTCCTTCATCGCTCTCAAGGCCAGGATCGACTGGTCCGAGAACTGCACTGTGCTCACTGGAATTAGCATGTTGTTCTGAAATATAAAGAGAAATCTTGATCATTGGAAACATAAGTGAGTTCGTTGTAAAACAAATAAAGGGAATTTAAATGTACTGCCGAGAAAAGTTAAATATGTAACATCACGCCTATAATTCCCAAAGTGGTAGGTAGAGGAGTTTAGTAGACTCCCACGATACCCCAATTACGTTTATGTCCCACCACGGAATAAATGGTGATTTTATCGCCAAACACCAAGCGAATATACAGACTGCGAGTCACAACTACAACATCTAAGTCATAAAATCCAATACTTCCCTATTAGGGATTTGAACCTTGGACCTCTCAATCGGTACTCGCACTTGCAAACAACAATGAACGAGGCAGTCAGATCGATACATAAACATTTTTCTTTTAAATACCCACCAGACGATTTCTATTAAAATCGTCAATGCTTTGGACAACACAATATTTTGGCTTAAAGTAGAAAATTTACGTAGCATCTAGTGGCATGCATATATAATAATTTAGTAAGTAAAGAAATAAGTAAAACATACAAGTTACCAACCTTACACTCAAATTGCAGCACAAACCCTGTTCTTGTGCCAACGAAAACGGTGTCCCAAGCTCGATCCATCGACTGTATGGGACTTAATACATTGCACTCTGGTCCTTTTTCCAATCCTGTCTGCAAAAGTTAAGAGATTTATGTTTAGAGTACGGGTAATCAGATACTTTTTTATGTAGGGTTGCCATATGACACACTCCGGCCAGATGGGATAGTGGTCTCCGAAAAACTCTTCAATTGAAGCCTATGTCTAGCAATGGCCAGAGACATTCTAATAATGATGATGATATGAACAGTATTATTTGTCCCCTTTATTTGGAAGATATCTTGAAAATGTACAACTAGACCTATGATTGTTGTTTAGATATATATTAAAATACTACACAGTATTTTATACCTAAATGAACCTACATACTGACGACGTAAAACTGCAAAACTAGTGGTGGCACACAAAGCATTAAAATTAGAATCTAAAATATATTTCTATAACTGCAAATCAACCCTAATGTGCTTTTGTTTAAAACAGGCAATTCCAAATTTTTCATGGTACCTATGAAAAATAGTCTTAGTAGAGATTTCACTGACTACACAGACAGCAGTGGGAAACAAAGTGATATTTTTTGAGTCTCGAATTAGTCTAATGACACATAAATACATACTAAACAATATTCAAAGTCTTCCTGTCTATATTTATAAATGTAATTTTAAGCATGGAGGCCATTGTGAACACAGATAACATCAAAAGTATATATGAGGGCATGTGCACCTAGTACACATACAATTTTAAGTTCATATTAATGTCAGTATCAATTGTGTCTTTGTATCAATTTCAATTAACATAATCCTTGTGCTTACTAATAGATTATCAGATAGCAACCATAGATGAGTTGGAATCAATAGATATATATCATATTGTATTATTGTACATTTTATAATAAATAGGTAATTACAGATCAGAACTCACTTTCAAATCAAAATATCGTATTCTCGAATCCAAGGACCCTGTATAGACAGTAGTCCCATTTTTCTCCTTCACAATGGTGAGGCATGTCACGGCAAGGTTGGACCCTCGTAGTGTGGAGATCAGCTGGCCGTCCCCACCAAAGTAGTACACATTGCCATCAAGGCATGCAGCAACAAAATTGTTTTCTATGCACTGTAACATAAAATTTATTCTTACACCTGTAATCCTCAAATGGATAGGCAGAGAGCAGTATTGTATATTCTCATGTTTCACCCAATCTTTTCATGCTACTCCCTGGAATATGCGGTGATTATATTCACTGGGCACAAATTCTGACTTGTAGCTACTACTACACATTGTAAGTTAGAAAAATTCAGCAGTACCGGACCCATGATTCGAATCCCACAAACTTGCAGTGACTCAATCGACGAGGCAGTTTTACATTGTTACATGTTGTGTTTATCACATAAATCACATAATATATTATACATTCTACAGCCATCAATACATTATGCAGTCATGAACATATTATACAGTCATGCACATGTTATATTCAATCTTTTCTTTCCAACCCTTTGGCCGTTCCACGTTTGCAAGTAATATTTAAACTTAAAACACACATTATTAAGAGGTGTGCGCTAGGATTTGAACCTGGTCTCCCATAGTAAGGGTCGATTTGCAAACCACTAGGCTATGACTGCTTTTTATTCAATCTTATATACAAGCTAAAGTTGCTGCCTTTCTGAATTCAATTACATAATTTCATGTATTGATATGTGATTGCCTCCCACACATTAATCTACATATAATCATTAAGCAAAAATTTGCTAAAATAGAGATATGTATTTCCCATATCGGTGGTTGATCAGTAAATATTGGATTTCCCTTTTCTGTCAACTCCATATTGGTATCTCATTAAGTATTCATACATTGTTTTTATTCACTCTCCATTTGGGGCCTTGTGAGGATAGTTGCTATATTATATCATGAAATATCTGCCACGGAAATCAACTAAAGTACATATGGATTAATATGACTGTTATAAAATTTGTCTAGCTAACTAATAATAATAATAAACTAAATAATAATAATACAACTAGAAATAATTGGATTTTGATAAGTTTATAGTTGTCGTAATTTATAAAGAAAAATAAAACATATTACACTAAGTTTGATTTTTCTAATTTATTTTATACACTGACTGCCTCGTTCATATTCAATACTAGGGTCAGGTACAATTGGATATATCTACTTTACAATTTCTATTTAAAATTTCTATGGTGGATCAGATTCGGGGATATGCACTCCGTCTATGGCAATAAGCTCACCACCATGATAGAATATAAAAGTAAATGGCGAAAAATGGTAGCATACTATACTCCTCTGCCTACCAACAGGGATTATGTTATGTACAGAGACACCTGTAAATAACGTAACATTACAATGTTACCTTATTTTATATAGCAGTGTGTTTATGATTCAATTTAAATGTACACAGATGCAGGTGCCAAGGAAGTATCAGATTCTGGCTGATATGGGAGTCGGAAGTATGCCAGGTTTGTAAGGATAGAGATATTTGGCACTTGGTGCTCTCTGCCTACCCTGTAAGTCACCTGGTGTGAAACATATCAATAATTACATCAATAAAATTTTGAACAAACCTCTATTGCGAGCACAGCATCAGCATGTCCAGTAACAACTATGGAGTCTCGACGCAAGTTCTCATCTGATGAATAGTCAAATACTTTACATTCATTCTCTTTTGATTCTGAATTTGATCCTTGCTGATCTTCTATAGACGACTGGCTATTGTCAAGTATTATTTCTTCAGTGATTGCTAAATCTGTAGCACCTGATGTCTTATCTGTTGCGGTTTTCACTTCACAAATATCACCAATCACAATATCTTCTGACACATCCAGCATGTCAAAGTCTATGTCATTGACAATAGCTTCCTCTGACATATTGTCAGTTGATTCTGTTACTAGTTCAATAGTTGCTGGTGAGTCATCTATTGTTATTGTTTCCATATCAGGTAAATACTTACTAAAATCTTCTCTCACTATTAATACAGCACACTCTTTAAGGACATAATCATTTGTTTCTGAAATAGGAGAACTAAGTGCCTTTGTTCTGACAGGTCCTCTTCTCCTTAACTTTTTTTTTGTTTTAAGTTTCACTCCACGAGTTCTCAATGTAGTATCTATGTCATCGATTGATATTATATCTTCATCTCTTGATCTATTTTCATCCACTAATTGTTCAGTCATTGATATGTTAGGTGTCTTTCCTCTTTTGTTATTTCTTTTTTGAATAGTTGGCACTGGGCTTTGAGATTTAGACTTTTCTTTTTCTAGGGCTTTTAGCCTCTGGTTCCTTGTTTCTGGTCTTGAAATTTCAGTCTGGTTCACATCTACAGTTTCCAGTGCTATTTGTTCAAGTTCTTCCACTGGTATATTCGTGAAATCATCTACGATTGAATCTTCACATGGTGAAACATTGACTACAGCCATCCCTAAAGTGTGCAAAGAGTTTGATGAAGTTTCTTTTGATTCTATAGAACTATAAAGCTTGAACTTTTCTTGTAACAGAACTTGTATTTCCAAATCAATTTCTTTCATTCTTTCAAGGGTATCAGTTGATTTGCCTATATTATGTTTTGTATTACACAGTGCATCAGTTTGAGTTGCTTTAGGTACATGCTTCTTTTTATCCGTTTGTGAAAATCGTGAGCACATCGTTTTTGGTTCCATTGTTTGGATTTCTTTTGACACAAACTTTTTTACATCCTGGTTAGATGTGCATTTTTTGATGACTTTACTTTCATTTTTGGATGTATTTTGTGTGGTGTTAGGTTTGGTATTTTCCACAGGCGGAAGTGCAGTATTTCTATGAGCTTGATGTATATTAACTTTTTTAGGATGTTCTGTAAATATATCAAATGTTTTTAAAGTAGTTTTTACCTCTGGCTTACTATGGTTCTTATTATTATTAGCGGTGTTAATACTTTCTTTGTGGCTCGTAACTAAGTTGTGACTTTCGGAAAAACTTAACTTTTTCCGATGCTCACTGTCTTTTTGGTCTACTTTTTTATGAGATTCTTTTCTTTTTGTGTGTTTTTCTGGATAGGAATTTTTATCATCTTTTGTAGATAATTTGGATTTGCTGTCATTGGCGTTAACAATTATATGTCTATTTTCAATATGCTTATCTGTAACTTGATGGTTGGAATCACTTTTCTTTCGCTTTTCTTTACGGTGAGATGGACTATGGTCTATTGACCGCTTCCTTGAAGATAATGTAGCAGCGCTTTTATTGGTATCATTGGTAGAATCTGATAATTTGTGTTCTTTACCTAATTTTTTGGTTTCAGTTTCTTCACTGGAATAACATCTTACTTTTTCTACCTGAGAGAGACTTGTCATAAGAGAAGGTATATTTTCACCTGAGTATTTTAGCTCCTTCTTATCATAAGGGAGTTTTTTGGGTACCTCACCATCTGTTTTGTCAAGATTGTTGGTGTATGAAGGGAATTTTAAAGGTGATGATGCCATATCTTGCAACTGATGATCAATTTCTTGTTTAATGGTACGGTTTTCATTTTGTGAAGCATTCAGATTAAGTGCTATGTTAGTGTCAGTATTAACTATTTCACTGTCCCTTCCTAAGTGTATACTGTAACTATCATCATTATTAATAAAAGAATGATCCACTGCAACATGATATTGCTTGTCCAACTCTGCAAATGGATCATCTTCATCTTCAAAATTAGGTTCAACATTTGAAACAAAACTTGATTCACATTCTGGTTTTGTTTCAAACAGTGCATTTTCTTGTTCAGCATCAGTAATATTAGCAAATTGTAGTTCGTTAAGTCTTTCATCGAGACTTTTTCTGGTATGTGGCTGACTTTCAATTTTTGTAAAACTTTCTTGACTTAAGTTGCGACTTCTCCTTTTTGATCTTCTTTCAAAAACTGCTGTGTTTTCCTCAAAATTCCTTTCTTCATGATTGTCTACTTCTCTGTTTTCCTGTACGTTTTGAGAATCTAAAAAATCAATACTTGCCAAAGGAAGTTTTTGATCTGGTGGAGGTGAATATTGTGTATAATTATCATAGTCTTGTGAATTATTATAATATTCATTATTGTAACTTGGTTGTTCATGACTCTGTTGATAATTTACTTCCTCATCGCCAGCTTCAAGTCTATGTTCATATTCATCAAGTTGCAGTACTTTGGAAAGCTCTGCCATTACAATAGGTTTGATATCTTCAAGCAGAATTGTATCCTGTGGATCAAGTATGCATTGCATTTGTTTCATGAATGTGTCTTCATAAATAGTGTTATTATCATTTTGTATAAAATCTATGGAACTGGATGTATGCAATGATTTCTCTGCAACAGATCGCAAATGTCTATTAAAACTGTATTGTGACTCTGTTATAAGACTGCTAATAGCATATTCAAATTTAGAAGATGAATTTGGATTATCCATTAATTTGTGTATTTTTTCTTTATCCATCTTAAAAAGTTGATTCACAATTTTACTTTTCATTTTAGTAAAAGAAGTACCACTTCTTAATTTATCGGATGGTCGTTGTCTATGTGCCTTCTTCTTTGTTGGTTGGTCTTGTTGAAACCCTTGGTTGCATTCTGTCTTCTTAACTGTCTGATCTTCTACCTCATGATCAAAACTACAATTGTTAGACTCGGGTTGTGGATCATTACGGTTTAATAATCTCTTACGAATTATATTTACAGTATCATCAACTGATCGATTGAATGACTCCGAATTATTTATGACTGGTGTTGGGTTACCACCGTAATGGTCACTTGATGGGGGTCTATGCCCAGGACAGTCATATACAGGTAACTTGGTGCTTTCGGTGGCAATGTAATTATGTGTTTTATTGTGGTCGAATTTCTGTTTATTTTCAAATTTATGTCGGTCTTCAAATTTATTTCTATCACCAAAGTTCTTTCTGTCTTCAAATTTATTCCTGTCATCAAAGTTATTTCTGTCCTCAAACTGATTTACGGTGACATCAAATGCCCAGGGTGATATAGTGTGTAAAACTGTGGGTCTCGGAGGAACATATCTATCATCGATGTCACCCATGTTGTTCATGTGGCAATGTTTGCTAGAGCCCTCATAGTAATGTGGGTGGTCTTTGGGATAAGTATTGCTATATGGAGCATCTGATGGCCGCATTTGGCGCATAGGATACAAGGGTTTCTCTGACGGTTTATGTCCATCCTCATGGTTTCGTGAATAGTTATGTCTATAATCAGATCTATACTTTCCTCTGTCGTGGTGATCTCGCCTCATGTGCTCATCGTTGCCTGAACGCTGGTGGTATGGTGGTTGCCTGACTGTTGATGGTCTGTGTGGCCTTGAACCGGGTGGCGGGAATCTGAGGTGTACAAGACAGTGTGATTATATTAACATTTTAAATACCTATAAAAAGTCAATTTGATAATTTTACATTGTTAACCATAATTTATTTTCATTAACTTAGGATGTGTTGCAAATATGCAATATTTGACGGGTACTAAGTTTGACATTTTAGGCGGCTATGACAATATTTAATATTGAGAGAATAATTTGGAATTATTTTTACATTTGGCTTTGTATACCTATGTTGATCCAGCAGACCATAGCCTCTTGAGGGCCTAAAATGCTGATTGCCGCCGTTTCTTGCCCTGTAGTGCCTGGGATTTTCATTGCGCCATCCGCCGATTCCTGGATGACCTCGTCTCATTATACCTCTGGTAATATAAATCAATCCATAAAAACACTATTTGTAATCAAATCACTTTGCACTGAATCAATATATTTCGTTTTTTTTCAATATCCTATTACTTTAAAACAAACAAGCAGGATTCAATGTACAAAAACATACACAGATAAAAAAGAATTTTCGTTCAGAATACCTTTGACATTTTATTATTATTGCCATATGTAAATATTATATAAGAAGTACAACTGACGAAGAGTAGTAATGATTGATGAGAAAGAAGCATTTAAAAACTATGATAATGATGATATTCATTTATTATTACGGTAATGTTGCACCCATAGATATAGCATAGTATCCTACATCTATGGTTGCAGCTTTCTATTTTTTTAAACATATTTATAGTCATAGATATAGCATAGTATCCTACATCTACGTTTATAGTATATAGAAGAATTGCCATTTACAAATTGATCTATAAAAATTGTGTACGATGGTACATAAATATTAAAACTAAACGATAGTAGACATAAAAGTATTTATGCATTAGACGAAAAATTGTATTTAAAAAGAAATATTTGTCAGTATAATCGCCAAAAGTTTTGTAAGGTACGGTACAGGGGAACCAGTTTTCTTTAGATAGTTCATTCCTATATTTATACAAATAATGAAATAAGTTTTTTTATAATCCAGGAAAATAGTTCTAAAATAAAAATATATTTAAGAATTTTGGACACTTTTCATTACCTTTTTATTAATTCACGCTTTATGATGCAATCCTATTGTAGAAAATCTGCTGTGTAAATAATAAAAGTATTATTGTGGTTTGTCTACAGATCTGGGAGATATATTATTAGAAGTGTGTAAGCGTGTCGCATGTCATGCTAATTATTTTAGATCCATTAGGCTGGTAAGCCTGTTTTCGAAGTTTATGTACACACAAATACAACAACATAACATTTTATAAATTTTAATAAAGGACTATATATATTTTTTAATAAAGGACTATATATATTGGTATATTTTAGAAGTAAAACTTCTTGAGGCACGACTTAAAAATCGTACTAATCATATTGGCTGCCAATAATTGGCATAACTGTTGTTCGTGAAATAAATTGAGGTTTTTTTTTTCGTCAGGAAAACTCAGTCGAGTGCCTACCGCGACGGGGCCGAAGATAGATTATGTCGGGCTCTAACCGAT
>DWTO01000285.1:0-23220 GCA_018244755.1 Jemadia pseudognetus
CCATTACAAATATATACATACATACATATATAAGCGTTCGAAAACCTCAGTATAAATGAATAAAATGTACCTACCAAAGGAAGTCTAGCAACGAGGTGAATAAAAATATTTGACTGACCGAACGATGCGTCGTGCTGGTTGTCGCCGTTGAGGTGCGCTGCCTCCAGCGCCTTGCTGGGCTGGCTCGACAGCACCTGGCTCTCCACCGGCAGCGCGCCCAGGGGATCCACCAGCTGCCCGTCTTTCGCCGCGTCCTCGCAATCCCGCAGGAACGGATTGATGCGATTCCTCGAGCCGGGGGTCAACACTGGGGTTTTAGCTTTTTCGAACGACGTGTCCTCCAGCTCGTTCTTCGACTCGACGATTTCATTCTTCAGCTCGGTAATGTCATTTCTAAGTTCGGATATCTCGTTCCTGAGTCCCGCCATGGAGGTCTTGGTCCGGCTGATCTGCGTGTAGTCCATAGCCTTGTCGTAGTCGGGCGTGTCGTCGACGGACATACTCCGTATCGACAGCGTGTCGTCGTTGGTCAAATTGGTCGATGAAACCGCTTGGGAACCTAAAACAACGAAAAATTGATACTTACCTCACTGACAACGATATGCCTGTGGCTCGTCAAATGTCGCCTAGCGAGTTCACAGCGTACCAAGTTGATAATTCTTCGCGATTATACGGATTGTGATAACATGATCGTGTCTTTGATAATATTGTCACTTAACACAAACTTAACAGCACTCATCAACAAGACTTATGATACTAAGTTTTCTACTAATACGGTAGCTTTGATGTTAGAACGGTTAAGTCTACTGTGAAAGGAACCCCTGCGGTGCACATGACTGCGACACATGCGTGTGCGTTTACTGACCGTATCCGCTGGAGGATATGGAGGGCGAGTTCTTGGCGGGCACCCGCTCGCAGGCCAGCTCGTGCAGCGAGTCCAGCGTCTTGGACGTGGGCAGGAAGCCGCGCGGGGCGGCGCGCGCGCGCGGCCGCTGCGGGCGCGGACACTCGCGTTAATATACTTTAGCAGTCACATGGACGTTTCCGTGAGGCGTTATCTCATTTCTGCTTAGAGTAATAATTTGATGAGTGTGATTTGTGTAAATACGTTGCGATCCAATACTCAAAGTACCCTTACTTATGTACAGACGTACATTTTTTATGAAACTCTCAATAGCTTTTTCAATGCATGAAATACATTTTTACAGGGGTAAACCTACACAAGGGACTCGATATCCTGGGTAAGAAACCGGGTTATGTGGGACTTAAACCTCATTAAAACCTTTTGGCCTTCCTCTGCGCTGTTACGACATTGTGTACTGAGCTATTTCGAGTTGTACTCTAGCCATACCATAAACCCATAAATATTTATTCTAGATGGGAATCGAACCCACGACCCCGGCGCAACAATTTGGTTCACTAACGACTGCACGAACGGGCTACGGATTAAAACACTGTCAAGTGATGAACGAGCGATCGCGGTAGAGGCGGGCGGTAGAGGCGGGCGGTAGAGGCGGGCGGGCGCGGCGGCACCTGCGAGCGCGGCGTTGCCAGCTCGTCGGGCGGCGCCGCCTCGGGCTCGGAGTGCGAGTCGTCGTCGTTGCGGCGGCCCGGCTCCTCGTGCAGCGTCGTCATGCGCAGCGCCAGCTTGCCGCTCGCCGGCGACGCTGCAACACGCACGCGCACGCGCTCGTATCGATCACCGCATATTCACATTAATTCACCGCACTACCGACAACTCAAGCCAACTGAAAATAAACTAATCGATGTAGCTCTTTACAAACTTCCAACTAGCCAGAATATAACAGAAAAGTATTATAGGCACGAACATATTTAATAAAGAAATCTTCGAAAAAATTTCTAAGTTAAACTATATTCAAGCGATCACCATAGATAAATTAACAATGCAAATCAAAATTCTTACATAAACTAAAACTATGTATTAAGTAACTACTTCAGGCGAGAAATTATTCACTTATAATAATAGAATTGTATATCTACCTCAAATAAAAAGTAAGTAGTTACTGGGTCGCCATAAATTTATTCGATTACAAACATTTCGAATGACTGCTCAAAATTAACCAAGAACAAAACGTGGAAATGCTCAATAAAAATTACGGCCATCATAGAACAAAGGTATAGATGACAGCAGTTCAAAAAATCGAACGAAATAGTGCAAAAATATGCCATTGAAAATCTTCACAATGCATGTTTGTGCCCATGATAATATTGAGCTTAAATAAACTTTAAAACAGATACATAAATATATATAAAAGAAACGATTCCAATTTTTTTAATGTTCAAACACAGTACGCCAATTCCATGCTTTCGCATTCATTATCATGCCAATCGATTATACCACCAAACATCGGTTCCTATTGAGCTGAGCAAATAAAATAAAACAGAGACCCGTACAGAAAAAAATATATTCAAGAACAATTAATCGGCGATTGCCGACATATGCAATTAAAATCGATTCAACAATTATCGAATGATCGATTTAATATTTCCGGTTTGAACTTTGAACACGTTTCCAAATAATTTTAAAATTCAACACCTTGATGATACGGGCGCGAATAAAATATACAGCATATAGAACAACAAACCCCTACGGCTGAAGATACAAACAAAAATATTAATAAAAATACAGGTGACACCGGAAACGTGTTTAAATTTTGAAGCGGTAATCAGCCGCTGTACGAGGTCCACGTAGACTGATAAATCGGTAAAGTAAATCGAATACACATAATCGAATCGATAAAAATCAATAAACTGAACAAAAGTGAAGATGAAGACTGAACTAAACAAAAGTTTCAATAATATAATATAAACAAGCCAATCTAATGATTCTACTGCTAAAGGTCTGCACGTACACTTGTTCGGCGTCTGCAGTCGCAGTGAGTTCAGGTTCAAATTCAAGTTTAGGAACGTTGGCCGAGCTGCAATGGAAACGTTAACATCCACATCAGTTGTAGGCACGTCGCGCCCCACGCGACACTCCCCGCGGTGCGATAGCGTCCTCTCCACTCTAGCCTAAACATACTCGTGTACAGATCTAACACGGTCATTCAACAGGTAGGGATGAACCAATGGGACATCCTAAAAGAGTATTATCACGAGCTAAAAACTAATAGGGATAAATCGGGTTAAATATTACAATAACAAATTTCAAACAAGATCTTATTATCTATATACTATTCAAAATTCTCTGGAACACACTTAAGATGCATTCATTTAATTTTAGGCAAGGGGGAGGAGAAATTTAAATAGAAAATTACAACTATTTCATTAATAACTTTTTAGCCCTGTTGGACACGAAAGATTATAGATATTTTAAATACAATTTCTAATAATATAAGAATACAAAGTCCACAATATCTAAGCCCATGCGTCGCTTGCACGTCTATCCACAAGTTTATATACCTATAACAATATTGACACACAACAATATATATATATTTAAGTCACGTTACAATTCGCTACTGACATGCACCTGTACCTAGCACACACATACCTACAGTCAATTTCATATGTTCTAACGCTACTGTTACATTCTACATACACGGAAACAAAACTGCTTCTCAAGTTTTTGAATACACGCGTCGTACGTTCGGACGCACACGGCGGTTCGTTAACATGTTATTCATATTGTGAATATTGGCTATACGACGTACATACATTTATTTTATATAATTTCGACGATTTAATAAGCTCTGTGATCGCTTAGTAAGTATCATCGTCCAACTGAAAGCAGACAGACATAAGAATTGGTAATTCACAGCATAGATATATAGGATCAACGTGTGGAAGGGAAGATGGTTGTAATAAATCATGCTGGCGTCATGCAAATCAAAGAGACACGCAAATCAAACAAAGATGAACACAACGACAGAAGCTAGCTCGATGCTCGAAGCGATCAACTCATTGAACACTCTAGCAGCCTCAGCTATAGGGTCTAATTTCATTTCCGGTGCGGTAAAATTTTGAAAATGATCTCACTCCATGATGTATGAGGAAGTCACCGATTGATAAAATAGCCAATATCGTACATATCAATACAATGATCCAATAGAAACAGTTAACAGCCAATTATTAACCGAAACGCTAGGTACAAGAACTTAATTAATTGTGTAAGAGTATCACAGCACATCTAGGTATATTTAGTTCCAACATTAATGTTGCATTCGTCTAATAATTTTGCCATACAATTGCCATTCCGATTCAGTTACCATTTATTGTCTTCTGTTTACCTGATAAGAACGAGCCTGAAGGTAGCGGGGGATCGAAATACAGAAAAAAACATTAGTTTAAGCCCAGTTTCAAATTTTGCAAGTTTTCATTTTCATTTTGTGTGTGTGTAGTGACCTTATTCTCTGAAGTGTCGATTCAAATGGGAACGATTGGGAGTGATTGATTGAATCCATTTGAATTTAAATTTTCACAGAATAAGTTTCTTTGCAAGTTCATTTCGAAATAAAGACCGAGTCAATGGATTTGTTTCACTCGTTCAATTTTCGAAAAAGAACATTGGAATAGAACAGGGAGGGGGGATAGAACACGTGGGCGGTGAGTGTTGGGAGCATAGCGTTGCCACGAAGCGAGTGGAAAAAGTAAATCATATCGAAATCATGAAAAGGTAAAATGTTGTATTGTCATGAAATTATTGGTTATATGAAGATCTTGCCAAACGCATTATTTTAGTGAAAATGATTCACATGTAACTTTATTGTGATTTTCTCGACACTCTTCGCGTTGCTCGCTGAGTAGGTGCTTAAATTATTCGTATATAAATTAATTATTAGTACTTTCTCTATACACTAAACAATATTTTTCGTGCAGTTTGTACTTAGGTACTTATAATACTTTGTGTTTAAACTATTTTTTTCCTAAATCCTAATCTACTTAGTGCACTAAATATATTTGAGACTAGTCAATTACTTTACGTTATTCAGTGTTTAATTCCTTTCACACAAGTATAAATCTAAAACAGAGTGCAAATTTTATTACTTTATTATAATTATAATTTAAAAAATACTTATATTGATAGAATTATTCTGTCGAGGAAAGTATTCATATTACATATGTAACAAATTAATAATACAAAATAGAAATACATAAATATAAGTAAAAATAAATTATTTAATTAAAATTTTATTAAACTGTTTAATAAAAGAAATTACGACGGTCAGCTGAAAATACGAAAAATATTTTTTTAATAAATATTCGTTTAGCATCTTAGGAAATCGATTTATGATAACATAAAAAAGTTTTGATAAGAATTATCATGTAATTCATACAGGTAGAATAAATGTAAAAAACGTATAAAAAGGATAAAATACAGATATAATAAAGATAACGAGATTTTTAAAAAAATTGTCCAAAATATACAACATAACCAATTTTTGTACTTTGTCTTTATCTTCATCATCATCAGCCTGTATTTTGTATTTACGACATTAATTAAAATACAAATAATTGTGCAAAAGTGTTAGGTACCTTAAGTATTCATTATTACTAATACTAATTGTGAGTCATGTGTTTAATATACAATTATAAGAAACTGAAAATATTGAGTGCAGAATTAACAGGTTTCAAGATATGTGACTCTGAAAGGTATTAAATTGAGATGTTTATTATAAATAAAAGATATTTTTTAACCACAAAAATTCTATATACACAATGTTACATGGTAACTTAGCTTTCATAATAAACGCTACTTAACTAAAAACTCTCCTAACTAACCTATACATATAATATAAAATTCACTCCAACCACTGTCCGAGTCAAAAATATTTAGTAATACTCAAAACTCATCAACGTAACTAAACAATCTCAAGTGCGATATTCCTGCCTAAGGGTACTACAGAAATAGGTAGAGGTAAAATATATAGTGTGCGCGGTAGCGGCGGGCGGCGGACTCACCGAGGCCGAAGGGCTTGGTGGGCGTGGCCAGGTCGGCGTCGGCGTGCGCGGGCGCCGCGTACGAGTGGCGGTGCGGCGCGCGGCGCGGCGCCTCGTCGGCCAGGTCGGCCACGCTGCCCGAGCGCGTGCCCGCCAGCCCCGACAGCGACTCGAACGACGAGTCCAGCCGCATTATCTGCGGGTACACGTTCGGCTTATTCGCTAACGGTACACCTTCAACGTGTGCCAATATTACATGGTATTGACAATCGATACCATCGTATATACAAATAATAATATTATTTAAATCGTGACAGTCCCAAATGTCACTTTGTATCATATTATACAATACCGTTATTCATTTTATTTCTACTAGACGCAAATTACATATTATTTTACTATTTAAATTTAAATGAAACGAAACTCCTTAATGGACACAAGTTATATTTAGAAGCGTACAGTAGCACGAGACAGGTTCTAAGTTAACACAAACATAACTTATGGGTATTCTTTACAAAAGTAAATAAAATAAACAATACCCTATTGCGATAAATTACGAGTAAATACCAGAACTAACATATTATTACCACGAAACAAAGTGACAAATTAAATATGTATGTGATATTATAATACATAGTGACCCATTCCTTCTTTATGAACCTGGGTGGTAGAAGAACGATAGAAAATGTACAAGAAAGTACATTCTAAAATTTAAAATACAAAACGTCAAAGCAACCTTAATAAGGAATCATTATTAATTAATTTAAAATTCATCTAAAAAATATACAACAAAAATACACGGCAGCAGATCTTGCATTTTTATAAACCCTAATTATCACAATAAAGAGGTGGTTTTATTATTTCAGATATTAAAAAAAGAACTATACGAACGAAAAAACGAAGTGATCATTAATGCAATTAAGATTTTAAATAAGACCAGTTAATAGAATTATTTTTGATTGGTAAGTATTTGCCTTTATAATACCGCATACGATGTGACGGTGCAAACCGAAAAACATCTTAACAAGTAAGAATACAAACATCCCCCTTGCAGTCTAAACGTCCAAGCGAAAGAAAGAAACTTAGCACAATTAAAACTACACTATAATAATATTCTCTCTACATACTGGTATTCATTGAAAAAACTATGTACGAATAGCTTATAATACCTTCCATTCGTTTAGCAAGAGAATAAAAATATAAAAGAAAATAATCAAATCCAACAGAGACCGGTGAATGTTGCCAGTTACAGGGTGCGAGCTCTACGAAGATGACGGCGAACGTTCGAAAGCTCAAACGATCGCAACCGTAACGCAAACGAAAAGAGAGGAACGATGCAACCAAATGCGGAGAGGGCGGCGGGGGGCGGGGGGCGGGCGCATGCGTACACTCACGTTGTTCCCGGGCCGTGCGGCGCACTGCGGCGGCGCCAGCTGGCCGCGTGCGGGCGACAACACACGTTAGCGGCGCACGTTCACTTAAAATCTAGCCGACTGTCTCGTTCCATATCTAGACAGTTGATCCTCTTAAGGATTTCGTGAAGTTTATATTGTAAAGTAAAATAATACTAGAATACACCGAAATCGAACGGGATTTTGGTGTGTTTAAGGTTCCATGCGGCTGCTAATACTCGCATCGTCTAACGTAATATGGAAACGATTAGCGGCTAGATTTCAAATCAACGATTAGCGACATCGACATAATCTAGCTTACGGTGCTCACTGTTATGTTGATCAGTATTATTGGTTTGTTAAACAATTATACTCTTCGTTTAATTACTACTAGGGCTTAAAACAATTTAATTTTCATTAGGAAGTTTTTTAATTGTCGTTTAAATTTATCTTAATCAATGTTTTTAGTGACAAAAAATCCTAATAATAAAGTAGCAGTTCAATCTAAACACATTTTCATATTTACAAAACTTTTAAAATAATTAATAAATAAAAAAATTCAATTGTGTTTATAAGCGCGATGAAACAAAACACAATCATTAATATGACCTGAAATAAAATTTGCATTAAATATATAAATATATGTATCAAATGACAGTATTACTAGCGTGTTAATAATAATTATCATGTTAGTGATATGGTAACATTGACGACTGGCTAAAAGCGTTACGTATTAGTATAGTTTATTATGTTAAGTTTCATTGACCAGTGGAGATACAGAGGGCAACAGACACGATACTCTGAAACAGTTGCACTTCGACAAAAAAATAACTTTGTCTGGAATATTAAAAAGTGGGATATAGCGTAACGTGAACTGGCATGTATCGATCGGGTATTGCACTGTGGCCAGCTGTACTAAGCTTCACAACACAGACTTAGCACGTGGTCCGGAGGCGGCCGCAAGCGAGCGCAACATAACATTACATAGGTACTCTTGAAGGGTGTATTTCCTCACCACGCAATGCGGTGCAACGCATTCATTCGCATCTCGGTCGTAATTCACCGAATCGCAGTTCTCAGCCTGCCCGTGCAATGTCGATACGTAATGTACGACATAACGCGTTGCGTCGCATATCGTTTGTAACGCATCGCGTCGTGGGAAACTGCCCTGAAAATTATCATTGTCACAGACGTGTTTCAGGAGACGCAAGGTAGCGTATGTTTCAATTGTGTTATTTATATATTCAATGTGCAGAAAAAGATAGGAAATAAGCATCTTTTTAAATCACATTGAAAGTTAGAGTCTCGCCAAGTTCGGGTGAGACCTGCGCTTTGTATAAGCATTGTTCCAGATGATGGCATGCACATTTGAATCGTATCACATTTTTAATATGTGCTATACTGAGAATTGAGTGTATTTTTGTACATACATTTTAATTGCAAGAAAATTAGGAGTGTCATAATTTCGCTGAAATTTAATTCAAAATATAACGTGTGATTGTTCATATTGAGTTATTACCATGTACTATAGTCAGATTTTGAAATCTAAAACATTTTCAGAAACACTGGCGGCACGCCGCGCTTGTCCGACCTGACACACCTGACACACCTGACACCTGACGTCTCCCAAACGAGCGTCGATACTTGTGAATTCAAACAAGTGTTTGGACATTTTTATTTCTAAGATTTCTAAATCTGTGTTAAGCTGTGTTTAACAAAAAACCTCGTGTAACGCATGTATCACTAAAATATGCTTAGAAAACAAAATTATACAAAAAATAAACAGAATCCATGTTTAGTGTTTTAATTTGAACTATAAACTAGAGTAAATATTTTTATTATCAAAATTATTTAAAGTTCTACTGAATCGGTTCTTAGATCTCTAGAAATGCATCTTAGTATTCTTGAAATAGATCTAAGGATTCTTGAAACACATCTAAAGATTCTTGAAATATATCTTAATATTCTTGAAATAAATTATTCAAATTTGATAATTGAACTTTTTTTATATAAGATCAGACATTAAATGTTGTTTCATTTAGAAGTGAAAAAGAATAATTCTAGAAGTATTTTTCTTTTACTCTATTAAATATTACTTTAATTATTTTATTGTGTATAAAGTATAGATCAGCCTAAGCGCAACAAATCACGTTGCGACAGCAGTTAGAATTGGGTATCATATTTATTAAAAGTCATCATTCGAGATGAACCACAGCGCCATCTGGCTAAGAACCGACACAGTAGCACCGTAAAACACGCCAACACCATAAACAATACGACAACACACCCGTGCGACAAACGTTAGTCGATAATTCTCTAAAGTTAATCAAAGACAAGATTGTCATTCAGTTAAGTTATATGTGACTACGCAAATTATAGCCGGCATATTATTGTTTTTTTAATTAATGCTCATTTTATTGGAATAACCGTCAGCTATACCAATAAATGAAGGTATAAACATATACATTTGATGAAGTGGAGGACAGAAGCCAACATACATGGTACCCCATCAGCAATAGTCACTAAGTTGATTGTGAAAGATGGCCTCGACCAAATTGACCATAAAATGAAATCCTCAATACGCCGTTTTATCTTGTGGTAAAGGCAAAAACACGTATCACAACATTCATTTTGTATGGAAACATATAATGAAACAGGACAGTAGATCTCGAGTATGTTATCGATATCGTACAGTGTGGATAATAGGGTATTATCGATTAACGTCGGTCGCAGGGTCGACGCGGGCGCGAGGGGCGCGAGGGGCGCGAGGGGCGGCGCACGCGGCGCGCGCGGTACCTGCGAGAAGTTGGGCACGGAGGCCGTCTTGCGCATGGCGGCGGCGTGCGTGCCGCGCGCCTGCTCCAGCTCGCGCACGGCCACGCTCTGCCGCAGCCGGTCCAGCGTCAGGATGCTCTCCACGGCCGACACGCCGCGCGTGTACTTCTCTGCGGAGCGGCGTCGCCTCGATTATTTGTTACCGCCATGAGCAGTGTTTCTTTTTATTTTAAATGCCATAGTTGACAAAATTAGATCGAACTTCTCCTTTTAGAATTTGACAGTTAACATGGATGGATCTTGGATGCTTTAATTTAATAACGAACACAACCGATTTCGTAGACCCTCGAACCACACGAATTCATCCACCTCTGATATGCTCGTATAATAACAACACAATGTATCTGTACGAACCGATGTAAGTCTCGCCGTCGGCGGCACTGGCCTCTTCGCCGGTGGCGGCGATCTGGGCGAGACTCTCCCGCTCCTCCAGCTCCTCGGAGGCCTTCGGAATGTTCGACACCACCTCGTAGGTCACACCCGTATGAGTCAGTTGATCAGTTCTGAAAATAGAATTCTATAAATTGTGTCCCTGAATTTTCCTTACAAAATTCTCCTGAAGCAAATACGACCTAACCATTCCATTTAATTAACTTTGCAATTACCGTTAATGATGTCACATTTACATACCTAACAATTTTCTTCCGTATCCTGTCGGTGAGACTTTGCCGTTTGTAAATGTTGAGTCCGAGGCGTTTCCTCAGTATGAGATCCATGGGTGCTGGGTGCGACAACCTAACTGTTGTCTTCAATATTAAATAAACAC
This sequence comes from Jemadia pseudognetus, assembly GCA_018244755.1. Lineage (NCBI taxonomy): Eukaryota > Metazoa > Arthropoda > Insecta > Lepidoptera > Hesperiidae > Jemadia > Jemadia pseudognetus. Next base: position 10,894 of record DWTO01000285.1, read on the forward strand.
GTTCATTGGCTGAAATGTGAAATTTTACATTTTATTGTGCATATCTGTACCAAATTGAATAACCACCCTTAAAAATAAGCTTATTTTCAATTTAAAAGTTACTTATCAATTACTAACATGGACTATAACGGTAGTAGATTTTTATATTTTGTGTAATTATAGATCATGGCGTTATTTCAGTCTTGTTTCACTATTAGTAAAACTACAGTGTAATTATTGAGAGGTTATAATCGACGACACAGGTGCTTGGACAATCAAAAATATTATATACGTCAATTAGCCACGCTCACCCTCGGTGATCCTGTTGAGGTACTGCGAGTCGTGTATGGAGGAGTCCCAGGAGGCGATGGCGGACACGTCCTTGTCGTGGTGGTGCAGGATCTGCAGCTCGTAGAACTTGTTGCCGTGCTCCTTGGGCAGGATGGAGTGCAGCCCCGCCACCGTCACCTCCTCGCCCGACGGGTGCGTGCTCAGGTCGTCCGCTGGACCCGTTATAAACATTAAACATTTTACAAATTAAAACAGTATACTTACAGACATTTCAAATTCCCCAGACGTTCAAATATTACAAGTGCCCAAAACTCAAAAATTTGGCGAGCAGAGTGAAGGTTAAATCAACATGTTCTGTTCGTAACTTTGCTTAATGCTGAACATGGTAGATGGTAGGTGTTAATAAAGCTAGTTTTAAGACAGTTGCTACGAGTATGAACTAAGATTGAATATATGAAATTTTATAAACATGCTAAAATAATTTTAATTCTAACATAACATATATAAATGAATGTGTACCGTTGAGATCGAGGAAAAGAACAGGTATATGCTGTTCCATGCCCGGGGGAGGACTCCAGGCAGCCGGCGCTCCCGGGATTGGACTGCCAGGACTAGGTACCAAAACCTGTAAAATAAAAGATCTATTACTTATCCACTACTAATTGTAAGTTTCATTAAAGATACGTTTGTTTACCCATCTGTATTTGGACAAAATAAAGTTACAATTATCTACAAATTTTGCTAGTCAACTGTCGCACAACTTCCTAGTATATAAATGAGTTGACACAAGTAACACGTGTCAAAAATTGTTTATATAAAACTCACCGCATTCCTCTCTTCCGTCAACGACACCCACTGTTCGACGAGCGACTGCTCCCGCTCCATATCACGTTCACTCTTCATCGACGGCGACATGTTCACCAATTTCTGTTAACAATTTGTAAACACGAATATGTCACTATGAATTTTTTTATTTTTCTCTGCAACGCGAATTTTATCGTTTATAATATATGAAAGGAAAATAAACGGAGTACCTATAAGTAGTTGAAATAGTAGTTCGTTATGAAGTATATGTGGCATGTTAGTAAGACGAATGTTTAAACGTATAACCTGCAGCTGCGCGTGCAAATGCTGCCGGCGGCGCGCGAGCGCGTCGCTCCAGCGCTCGCGCAGCACGGCCAGGTCCTCCTCCTGGTACGAGTCCAGCGGCTTCTGCAGCCGCGACCTGCAGCCCGGCGTTGCAACGAATGTTTATCAACGGAAGGGTTTCCTTGTCATCAATTTAATATATCTTTAAATATTTGACAGTGGTGACGAATTTTCACAGATTGATACAGTTTGCTTAGATATATTTTGGTAGGATTTAATAAATGCACTAATGTGTCAGTTATGTACGATGATAAGACAGTCAGGTAAAGTACGTAAAACGTAACAATAACGCCTGTAATCCCCGAAGGAGCAGGCAGAGGAATGTAGTACACTCCCATGTTTCACCAATTACGTTTACGTCTAACCATGGAATAGATGGTGAGTCTATTGCTATACACCGGGCATATATCCAGACTATGAGTTACTACTTAAAAATCGACATTAGAAAAATCCAATAGTCCCGAGATTTGAACCCAGGACTACAACCGTTTTCAAAAAGTAGCACGTTCCCAACATCGATGAGACATGAGCGCGTAAAGTGACTGCGCAGAGACAGCCAAGAGGACGCATGGAGTGCGGGAGGCGCGGTACCGCACGCTGACGGAGCCCAGCTCGAGGCTGACGATGTGCTGGCACACGATGGGCAGCGTGCCCGAGTTGGCGGCGGGGCGCACGCGCACGGCCACGCGGCGCTGCTGGCCCTGGCGCAGCTGGTGCACGCCGCCCGTCACCACGTCGCCGCGCGGCACCACCTGCGCGCCACACACCGACCCTCGGCTATACCGCAACACTACTTTGGCCTCCAAATAACATGACTTGCATTGTTTCGTGCCAGTTCAAAATAAATCATAAGCTAAGAGACTAAAACAAAAACTATTCCAACATTTTATATTTCAATTATCAAGTAACGAAACGTATATTATTCATCATGCAGACTTCAGCAGTGTTTTATATTAGACATAAATATCTATTAAATGGAATGTCCATATCTTCAACGATTACATAAAATGTAGCACCAGTGGCGGCGCTCACCTCGACGGGCGCGTATTCCCCTTGATCGTTGAGCTCGTGTATCTCCACCCACAGCTCGATCTTGCGCGTGAGCTCTGCCCAGCGGTCGGCCAGCGAGCGCGCCTTGGCCAGCTGCTGCGCCTCCACCTCCCAGTTGCCGCGCGAGCGGCTGAAGCCCGCCGAGCGGTGGCCCCACACTTCGATTGATAGCGCACCCTCTGTGAACAATTTACAATACACATATCACACTCTCCTCATATATTATTATTTCCTTTAGAAAGGTAACCTACATATATTTTATAAAATCCGATTGAAAACTAGCTTGTTATATCATTAATGATTTTATTAATGTGGGGATTTATATTAGACACCATATGGGATGTATAATAATACAGGTGATGTTTTGTTGGGTCATAGTAGACATTCTTTTTCATATTATTGTTAAACGTTTACAAATACTATCGACGCGCAGAGTAAGTAACACATGATGTTTGTGGAAATCGTGACGTAGAAATCAATAGAATAATGTTTCTACAACAATCCATTACATCACAGCTTATTGATCCATGCGGTTATGATAACTGAAACGAAAATCGCGCAAACGTTGCGTGAGCCCAGTGCACCGGCCGACCTGCGCAGTGCTCGACGAACTCCTCGGTGAGCGGCACGACGAAGTCGCGGCGGTGCTCGAAGCGGTAGGTGAGCAGCTGGTGGCGCGGCGGCGCGGCGGGCGCGGGCGCGGGCGGCGCGCCGCTCACGTGCGGCGGCACCACCACGGGCTCGCCGCCGCCCCACAGCGAGTACTGGCAGAACACGAAGTTGGACAGCGACGGCGGCAGCCCCGTCGCCTGCTTTATCGCCACCCGGATCGTCACCTGTGCACCAGAAAACACGTACATCTATATCACCCATTTTATATTTTTAATTTCTCTACCTAAGAAAAATGAAATGTAATTTATACTCGACATGGCAGCTAACATAAACCTAAGGAAAACGCAGATTCCAGTCAACTATAATAAAAACCATTAACTATCGCTTGTGGAGTATCAGAGTATACAGTTATTAAGGAAACGTGACAGAAATAAAACGATGAATCGGCAAAGTAAACCAGATGAAAGATATTAAGTACAGAAGCCAGCAGTTACAAGCTATTGAATGCAGTGACCTGCTGCGTGGCGGGGTCGACCGGCTCGTCGTCGTCCCGCATGTCACCGGAACTATCCGAAGCCGCCTCACATATGCGGTCCTGCGGGAACTGTCCCGCTACACGACTAATTTCAACCTGCAATTAAATAGTAAAATATAATGTAATTTTCCTCCTTCTTCTAGGTTCAAAACTCGCAAGGACAGCGTGATAATTCTGGGCAAGATGTGCTCATTACACAAAACTCATTAAATATAATCATTTAAAATACTTTATTCACGCACGACACTAAGAACGCGCCCCACGCACCTGCAGCCGCCCGGCGACCTCGCCCTGCTGGCTGATGATGGGCGTGTGGTAGTCCAGCGTCACGTCGTGGAACAGCGCTTCGAGGAATATATTCGCTACGCCTATCAAGTTGTGATTCTCTTGAGACTCGTAGAACGGGTCCAACGATTTCTCGCTTTGATCCTGCGATACGATATGTTACATAGTTGTAAAAAGTACAATTAATATTGGAATGAAATATAAGCGCTACACATCGACAATGAAATTGTGATTACAGCTGTGTCCTTTTAATAGGACCACTATGAAAGGTATCACATTATATGATTCTTTGTACAATGTTAATGCACTCTTTCAACATCACAAATTTTGGATGTCTCATTTCAAATCTAAATATTATAATGAGCTTTAATTTTACCAAACCACTGAATACCAAAATTCGTTGTTACTTGTTCGAATAACTTCAACTACTGTAACAAGTGGCCTATTAAAATGACATGACTAGCCCAAAGCAAATGACGCGCTGGGATGCTTTGATACATTTTAGGTATATATTGTGTATATATCTATACAGATAAATAAAATTGGAGCATCTGTTTGTAATATTAAAATTACAGCTTTTACTAAATGCACATGTATGTATGTTTATATATATAAGGTACATATTCCAAAAAGTCATTTATTACCATTTTTGTCTGTCTGTCTGTTTGTTCCGTCTAATCTCTGGAAAGGCAGGACCGATTTTGACGGGACTTTCACTGGCAGATAGCTGATGTAATAAAGAGTAACTTAGGCTACTTTCATTTTAGAATTTGTTACAATTCCACGCGGACGTGGGCACAGCTAGTTCTATATAAAAAAAACTAACAAACGGGTATACTGACAACCCGATGAAACTAGTCTCTGCAAGCATTTGCTATTTTCCGAAACGACTAATGTCCTACGCCAGGATACCACAAGAGACATTGACGCCCGGAGGACCAAATTAAAACTTCTGCCACTTTCAGTGTGACTACCTAATCTAAATAATACAAATGACAACTAAGTAGGATCTTGAAATTATAATAAATATTAGAAAATAAAAATTATGCTATGGACACTACTATTGGAGCAGCTATGATACATATAAAATTCAATAACTAGTATATAAAAATTACATTTGGGGAAGTGCTAGTGCGCAACTTTACACATATCGGTGAAACGGAAATGTTCCTGTACAAAAACAGTATTACAAGCAAAATAATTTTTAATGAAGCACCGAATGATTTTTACTACATAGGAGATATGAGTGAAGACATATGAATGAAACCCGTCAAGTGAGAAAGAACATAAAAGTGGAATACAAATAAAATTAACTGACTTTTTTTATTGTAGCATGTTTGTACAGCAAGCTTCGACCGAATGATAATAATATTGATAAAATGTTCTCTACGAATAAAAATGTTATCGAAACTCTAAACGCACCGTCGGACTTTCAGGCTCTATCTGTGGTATCTGTGGTGGCTCCTGAAATTCAAAGTGACAATTTTGACGCCGGTACACTACACATACACTACGATGACATGGGATTGTACACTAGCCTATTCACTGGTTATATGTATGTTATTGCGTTAACTAGTTTCTACAGTTGCATTGTTAGTGACCATACTTGTTAAACTGTGGTAACAGGGTCTCGTCCTGTTCGTACAAGCTAGGTAACACTTAAATGTACTTTATGTATTATCTGCTACAACTATGTTAGATTTAAGTTATTAATATAATATACTGTGGATGTCATTATTGAATTAATAGTGAGATATAAGGTTAAAATGGGTGGGACGTGTAAGGCAGCGGCGCACCGGCTCGGGCGGCTCGTCGGCGCGCAGCTGGCGGCGGCGCCAGTCGTCGTACATGTCGCGCATGTCCACCAGCTTGTTGTCCAGCTTCTCCATGGACCACACCTGCGCGCCGCGCGCCGGCCGCCGCACCATGATGGCCGGCTCCGACACGAACGCGCCGCGCTGCGCACGCACGAGGGGAAACCGTATATTTATGCTATTTATTACTTCGCTTCGTGTCCTGCATATGATTTCCACTATGGACCTGAATATCCAAATATTCTGTCCACAAAGACTAACATGCTGTTCATCGCATCTGATCATTAACGTGTTGTTATTTTGGAAGCTTAAACAATTTAGTTTAACCAAGTTTGTAGCAATAATTAAGACAACAGATTCTAGTACATTCTATATTACAGGTGTTCAACTGAATAAGTCATTTCCATTATGTAGTTATTGGAATTGACATATATTATTGCTATTATCAATGTTACTATGTACATATCTTATTGTTATTACCGATATATCACGACACTACGTCTCCATACAGAGAAGGCACTAGGCGTCGAGTGCCTTATGCGTAATAAAGTTATTCATATCTACTTTAATACGAATCAATCATACCAACACGTGGCAGGTCGCCCACGGGCACAACCCCACTGACCTTCCGGTTGGGGCTGAGGTTCTGCGGCGGGATCTGCAGCGTGACGCTGAAGCGCGTGTTGCGGCGCATCTCCTCGGCCAGGAAGTTGGCCTCCTGCACGAGCGAGTTGGCGCGCAGGATGTCGGCCTTGAGGCGGCCCAGCGAGCGCTTGAAGGTGTCGTCGCGCTCGGCCGCCCAGCGCTCCACGCGCGCCGCCGTCGTGGGCGTGCACGCCGGCATCTTGCCTGCGCACACCCACGGCTATAGCACCGGCCGACTCTCGCCACCATCATGTTTTTATGACGAAATCATTACCCTTATTGACTACTGATAACCTTACATGTTTTCTAGAGTTCTCTTTTATAAAATTATTGTTATGTTGCGATGTAGTTTGATGCTTTCTAATCTGACATATAGTTAATGATCAGTAAACATTAATTTACTAAGAATAGATAGTTACAGTGAATGTTACCGTTCAAAACTTACCCAATTTTAGAGGGTCGTAGGAATATGGGGGGTACGGAGTTGACGGAGACAATATATTCCGCAGCTGTTGAAATTGTCTCTCGTATTCCTGTCGCTGTTTCTCCAATGCCACTGCGAATAAAAACATTTCCATGGATGAGTAAAGAAATATCAATATATGTAATACTATATAACTATAACTGTAGGTCCCAACGACGCGGACGGCGACAGGTGAGGTGACGACAGGTGTCCGTACCTTGCTTGTCCTCCTCGTGCTGCTTCTCCAGCCGGGAGATGGCGGTCTGGATGGGGTCGTTGCTGAGCTCGTTGAGCATGATCTCGTCCCGCGCGAAGTTGTAGTCGATGGGCTGCGCCGGCGTCTGCGGCTCCGACGCCGCCGCTGCCGGAGCGTGGGGTTCATTCAATATTTTCACATTTAAGTAACATCCTCATTAGTCACCCAAGTATTAGGCATTAGTATCACACAGCAAGAAAGTAGATAAAAAGAAGCTTCATCAGTGGCCACTGCAGCGTTCATATAACAATAAAGGAAAGTACAATGTACATATAAAAAGTGACGTGTATGTACATATACATGTGGTGTAATACCTGCGGCGTGGTCGCCGCAGACGGCGGCCACCTTGGGGCAGTTGACGCGGAAGAAGTGGTGGTTGCCCCACAGGATGCGGTCGGCGTGGCCGAGGCGCGCGCGCGCCGCGGCCGGCGCGCCGTTCACGAAGCAGCGCGCGCCGCCCAGCGGCTGCATGTGCAGGCCGCCGCCCTCCACCTGCAGCACGCAGTGCTGCGGCTGGATGCCCAGCCCCGACAGCTGGATGTCCGCCGCGCTGTCCGCGCCCACCAGCGTGCGCTCCTGCAACATAGGTTACTATCAATATTACAGTTAAACAAAACGCTTCGCAATCATTCAGTGGACTAATTTGTTTATTCGCTAGAATATGATATTAAGACAACTTTGTTTTGACTTGAGTATTTTGTTAGAAGAGTGCACTAAATAAAGACTCATCAGCCTATTGTACTCCTAGTAGTCAGTAGTGTAGCCTATTGTAGTCATATTAGAGACATCGTTTAAAATATCACTTTTTAATATATTATAGCCATAATTTCGAATACTCCATTCTGTAGTTAAATATTAATAGGTATTTAAAAATCAAAACCTTTATTTGGAATGTTACTATATCTAATTAAAATTATTTTCAATTAAAAAAATTTACTATAATAAAAAAGTTATTTAAAAATTATTTTCAATTAAAAAAGTATTTTTATGTAGGTATTTCTAATTAAAAAGTTATAATTAAAACGTATAAATTACAATACTCACTTTTAAGTAATACACCAACAACTCATTGAGCGAGGGATCGGCGTTGAGGTTCACCAAATAATACTTGTTCTTCTCCACTTTGATCCCGCTCGCCTGCACGCTGATGCCCATCTTCTCCAGAGCCTGTTGCCGTTCGCTCTGTATTCGACCTGCAATCATTAATTCCAATGCAAATGATCTCTCAACATTTGGTAGCAAACGCAACATGTACATACAAATGCAGAATTAAAATTGGAAGACCCAGATAAGGAAAGGAAATTTCTCTGTTTTAACAGTAAAAACGAATATATAGGTGCTAGAACAGATCAGTACAGCGCATCACATACCAGTTTCAACAAGTTTCTCCTCCCAGGTGCGCGACATCTCCTTCATCAAGTGCTCGCTCTGCGCCAGCTGCTCGTGCACATCCTCGCCCACGGGAGAGCCCTGCACGTACAATATAACATTGAACATGACGCATTTCAAGGTATACGTAAATTAAAAAGTCATACATGCACTAGTTATAGCAAACACTTAACAGACCATTGAAATTTTCCTACGATCTTAACACTTTGATTTTATTGTGAATCACAGTTATGAAACTGTTATATATTAAGAATCTGTTTAGAGTTTAAGGTTCATTTTGTATCTGTGGGCATGAGCCTCTTCTTCCGGGACCGGCTCTCAAGTGTAGTGTGCGCTCTGAGTTTTATTCTTAATAAATTAAATAGTGTATTACTGGAGTCATCAAAGTATCATTTCCGAACCCTCATCTCCCCGGACACCGAAGATACAACAGAAACTATGTACTATGTAATGAGCATCTTGCTGGGCGTCGCTATGAGTAGGTACATCGCTATGAGTAGGTGCACGTGCGCGCTGACCGTGGCGTGCTTGAGCATCTCCTTAAGCGCCTCCACCTCCTGGCGCAGCTCGCGGATGATGCGCGCGTTGGGGTCCTCGTTGACCACGGCGTGGTTCACGATGCGCTTGGCGCGGTCCGCGTAGCGCAGCGTCGACAGCGTCTCCTCGTAGTTGTCGGCGGCCGGCGACACGGTTGCCACCTGAAACGGTATATGAAATATTTATATTTACAACTTCTTTGTATGTGTTTGCGACGTAAAATGAACGAATATTTACACAATAATACCATTATTCAATCTCTCATATATTATGTAGATACCTAATTCGCGTGAATAATAATTCAAGTGATAATATATTGAACAGGTCATCGTTATCAAAAGTTTTACAATAATTAAATGAGTCAAAGCTTCGTTTGAATAAATTCTTTGCACTGCAGAATTCGAAATTTGCCAATAGTTTTTACATAACCATAACTAGGGATAAATCGTATTAAAAGCACAATATATGAGCAACCATTATAAAAATAGATTTAAATTTAACACAAACAGCATCAATTAAAAAACAGGGTATCAAAATATACGTAGAAAAATATAAGACGTAATTAATAGTTTTTTCTACAATTTACCATAACGGTCTTGCTGTTGCCGCCCAGGTTGTCCTTCAGTAGCCACGTGAGCACGGAGTCGCGGTACGGCACGAACTTGTCCTTGTTGCTCTTGCCGGACGACTGGTCGGCCAACTTGGAGATCACGAGGCCGAGGGTCGTCAAGGACCTGCAACACATTAATTTCTATGAACAAGAAAAAATTTCTATGAATTCATAATTTTCCTCAGTCATGTGTATGATAAGAAACTGTCGAAACTACAATACTACATTAGACTGGATAGTCCCGTAGGTACATACTCCGTCTACACTAAACCAACAAAAGTCGTTTGACTATAAGTTCAGCATAAAGACAACGGTTCCAATTTAGTTCTGATCAAAATAAAATTTTGTTCGCCAGAACATCCAAATTTGAAACTCTTTTAGTTTTTATCCAGTCTATAAGCCGTATGAAACTATATCTTATTACGAACCCTTCAAATGGATCGCTGCCGATTCTCGTCGACAGCGAAGTTGACAGGTATCATGAACATACATAACTCAATACACAAAAAATTATTTCCATCAAAACGATCCTGATAATTGGCGGGACATGTAGGTATACAACATAGATAGATACTCGTACAATACACACTTGTTAATGTTGGACCCCTCCTTGAGGCGGTCGCCGACGGCGCCGGTCTTGACGGCGCGCTCGGAGCCGGCCAGGTCGACGAGCGACAGCCGCGCCACCTTCTCGCCGCTGACGCCGGTGGCCGCGTCGCACAGCGTCTGCGTCAGCACCACGCTGAACACGGCGTGCGAGCGCGACGACTCGCTGTTCATGTTGGTCGCGGCCACCGTGCGCGACTTGTTGCCCTCCGTCATCAGGTTGTCGATGTCCTGGAGATAAGATATTTTATATAGCAATTCACTGTTTTCTTCAGAGCCAGTAATATAGATGGCTATAATAATTTTTTGGGTGGGCATTAAAAATATTAAATAAAAGAATGTCAGAACCGGCTATCAGTTTTAGTAGATTGTTACAATCCCTTATTCACTATTTTATTCAGTTACAATAACGTAACATCACGCCTGTTATCCCCGAAGAGGTAGGCAGAAGAGCGCAGAATACTCCCGCGTTTTACCAGCTACGTGCCACTATGAAATAGGTGATGAGCTTTTTGCCATGCATCTGGCAGTTCCAATAAACTTCAGTTGCAATAAACTATAAAATATATTTGTAAAGGTACCTAGCTAGAGTGTAACAAATAAGATCAAACAAGACAAATAACGTCAAATGAAATATCTAATTACGTTCTGATAAATTTAATAACTCATACATCGGAGCTTTTTTATATATAACGTTAATATGAATATTGAGTTTTATAACCGATCTTCAACAAACACTCATTACAAGTTTGTAATACCTATGCCCGTCTCTCGTACGTAAACGTACCACATTACCTTGTTCTGCCGTTACTCCCTCACATTACACGGTCATTTCGCTATTTCTCCGTTGTTCTGTATGAATTGGCACGTGTACGTACGGTAGCCGAGCGCCAGGAAAAACGAAAACAATTTCTCAGCGCACACGTAACGTAATAGGCGTGTAAGCATGAATTATTTTACATAGGAGTTCTAAGTATTACTTGGCCTAACTCGTTCACATGTATGTTCGCAAATTATTAAGAACACTATATTACATTGTCAATACGGAGCAAAACGAATTCACTCCTATGCGTTTTCAATTTATATCTGTTTATATTGAACTAATAGAATAACCAGAACACCGAACTCCTATCAAAAACACATAAAGAACACAATGAAAATGATCACTGCGGATAATATTAACGCTGAGAAAGCTTTGCAAAGAAGACCACTGTTGGCTCACCAATTAAAAGGAACAAAAGAAAGCAACAAAACCCAATTACGCCCCGCGATTTGCTCCCCGGCCGAGATTGATTGCCAAGAACAACTGGACGAAACGACATCCAATTAAATGCGAAGAACTATCAACATTTTACTTGGCGATAGATTGTGTATATTACCGACGTTTTACATGTGATGTGTTTATTGCTTTCAACAATGTGACAAACGATTAGTGAGATAAGTTTCGTAAGAACATGTGTGGACCGTCTATTTATATCGCCAAATTGGTCAGCAGGGGCTGCAACTAGAAGGTAAATAACTTTTACTAATCGCAGTCATAACAACTGAGAGGGACAGAGAGAGTAATACTACTGAGAGAGATTTTATCTCTTCATTCGCTGATACAAAGCAAACGGTGGGCAACAACGAGGGTAACATAAAAAGTTATGAACACAAACTTCGACCCGTTCATCCCACAGTTCGCATGACTTAGAGTTTGTAACACGGCAACCCTCTCGGGAACAAGGGAATGTTATCGGAAGTGAACCTTGGCCGCCTAATGACCCCAGTTGGCTCTTTGCTTGACCCGCGGGAGATGTTAACGTACAGATCTCAATTAAATTAGCCTTTTCTGTGCTGATTGATCACCCTAATATCTTACACAACTTTTGTACGCCGTTTCGTTTATAAATCAGGACAATGCCCAAGAAGTCTGATGATGGAGAAATCCCAAGTGTAGCAATATTTTGTAGGTGAAACCAAATATGTATAATATATTTGATACGAGACATGATAAAAACGTATGTGTGATCTACAAAGATGTTATATACTAATAAAAGTAGGTAGTGCAATTGTGACGTCTCGCTCACTCACTTTCGATCTGTCATCGGACGGAGCGGACGTCCC
>DWTO01000286.1:0-23205 GCA_018244755.1 Jemadia pseudognetus
AATCATGATTAAATTATCTACGGGTCTTAAGCATTTCTGGCGCGCCCTCGCTGCGATCGAAAAGTCAAGAAGAAGGATTTCGGTAACATCCAAAACTAGCTGGGCCATCCCGTAAAATAAGGCACATAATTTAATCAATTGTCTTGTTATTTAATTAATAGGGATATGTTATTAACACACACCTGTAATATTGAAGGGGTAAGCAGAAAAACTGGCAGGTGTTCCAACGTTTTATCCCATGGAATAGGGAGTGAGCCTATTATCATATAGGAAATACAAATGCAGTCTCCATGCTACTACTGTTATTAATATCATAAGTATAAAATCATTTCAATTTACACCGCAAGTATTTATCTGTTCGCGGTCTCTTAAGTATATTACAAGCTTGGCTCTTGCAATTCACAAGTAACTATTCTACAGTTAAGTTTCATCGGATCCCAACTTTTGATTTATAAGTTTCCCACTTTCCCGCCACAAATTTTACATCTCGGACGAAATTTATGGTCGAAGTATCCAGATAACATATTTTAACCGTCTGCATTTTTATATTTGCATTGTTAGTACAAAAGGAGGATATTAGGTAACATAATATCACGCTCGTATTTATCCGAAGGGGCAGGCAGAGGAGGGTAATGTTTCCACCGTTCACCACTTATGTTATAACTCCCATGGAACGAGAAGAGAACGTGTTGAAGGTATTAGATAATATTGTAAATATATACATAGTACATTATATCAGGTATGGCATCATTAATCCTTTTATAGTCCTTTCAGAATGAGAAGGACTAAGGTTATAGTCAATTATTACGGAGAACTGTAAACTGGGCAGGTTTCCTCATGATATTTTCCTTTACTGACATTTTCGTTTTAAAAATGCGCATAACTTTGTAAGGAATACGAAGCAATAGGATTTCAGCCCCGGATAGGAGGTTAAATTCTATACTACCGAACTATCACTGCTTATTCATATAGGTTCATATATATACTATTTCATTTTCGTCATAAATATATATAAATATTTAAGTTAAGACGGTTCAATAATACCAAAATCTAGGCATAAATATCCATGGAAGGGATCGCTCCCCTCCAAAACAGAACTTCGCCGGCAAGTGAGCACAAGTAATAATTAAATCCCAAACAAGCTCGATAAGTTGAATTTATTCAAGTTCCGATTTTAATCTTCGGTTTGCTCTCGCGGCTTATCCCCCTCAACGCTGTTCCGTGTAGCTATGTACAGTTCTGGGAACTTTGTCAAGTTTGCGTTGCTTTGTTGATGACTAACCACATTAGTGGTTTATGTTGCAATCAATTGTAGACTTTAAAATTATGGTGACATAATGTGTATTTGTGTGATAAAAAAAACGTAACTTCACGCCTGTAATCCCCGAAGAAGTAGGCAGAGGAATGCAGAACACTCCCACATTTCACCGGTTACGTTTACGGCCCAATATGGAATAGGTGGTGAGCCTATTGCCATGCACCGGACACAAATCCAGACTCCGAACCACTACTAGAAAATCTAAATGCAAACTTTTGTAGTATTCGACCCGGAATCGAACCCGGGACCTCCCCATTAGATGTCGTACTTGCAACCAACACGACCAACGAGGCAGTCTTTGTGTGATAAATTATAAGATATATTAATATAAATATGACTAAACAGTTAACGAACGTTATTTAACTATTAGTATTAAGTTAAAGAACGTCTTTTTTGAAAGATATAGGTACTCGTATTTGTCTTTGTAGTTCTTGTCTGTAGTCTTGTCTGTCGGTCTGTAGTTATTTGTCTTTGTGTGTTCTTTTATAGTTGTCTTTTCTCCGCGTCGGGGCGGACTAAGAATACATGCTCCAACCCCTTACGGGGATACAGGGCGTCTTAAGAAGCGGCTAAGCCCGATGCTGGCAGATCGCGGTTTGCCTAGGTAGGTACAGCTACTCGTAAATGCCCTGGTTGCCTTTGGGCAGGAGCGTAGGCGGTGCGGAGAAGCTGTGCTCTGCGATCCTCGACCCGCATACCCAGCGTGGGGATTATGGGCATAACCCCTCAGGGGTCGCTTACGTCCAGCAGTGGACTGCGATAGGCTGACAATGATGATAATTCAATAATATTGCTAGCACATCAGACAGCCAGTAGAGGTTTTTTAGAGACCTCCCTAAAACATCAAAGACAAAGAAGTGCAAATATGTACCTATATATGTAGAATGAATTTCCGATAATTTTTATGTAGAGCACCCTTGATTGACTCTCGAGGCCACTTCTAAAGTCTTTTGATCCCGCATGTGATAGATTTGAGACAAAAATCTTATATTATTTTAGATTTTAAATAATTCGTTTTTAGGTAGATACAAAAAAATAAGAATCGTTTTAATAAATAGGTACCTACCTACTATCTTACAATTATGTAGGTATCAATTTATATGAGCCAAATACTTATTGTTTGAAAAATTTTAAAAGACAAAGCTTAATGCAATATTCAAGTTACAATTTAAAATATTATTGTTTTGTAAGAAAAAAAATGAATATCAGATAAAATTGATACAAACTGGAAAAGTACAATGTGTGGCATCAGTAGGTAATCAAGAGGTTTTAGCAAATAATTTAATGTTCTGTCAATTTTTCGAATAAGTACAGTTGATAAAAGGCATTTATTATATGTATTAATTGACTAAGTACTTATCTGTCGGTTGACTTCGATAGATCGTGCAGCTGTAGCATTATCCTGCGGTCTGGTCGCCGTAGCGATCTATAAAAGAACCGCGTGCCGGTCCTACGCTTGCAGCCTAATATTCTTGGTATTAGAAATATAATATATAGATATATTAGGTATAGGTACTTATACAACTAAGCTAAGTTTTTCTTTAAAATACCTAATAGAACATATAACGAAATATACCTAATAGAAATTCCACGCAGTCGGAACAGGTCGGAACAGGTCGGAACAGGTCGGAACAGATCGGAACAGGTCGTAACAGGTCGGAACAGGTCGGAACAGGCCGGAACAGGTCGGAACAGGTCGTAACAGGCCGGAACAGGTCGGAACAGGTCGGGACAGATCGGAACCGGTCGGAACAGGTCGGAACAGGTCGGAGCATGAATACAAAGTCGTGTTCAGAGCGGATAAACCACCAGACCAGAGGATCACACGAACGTACATTTGACATTCGTTTGGGGCAGAAAATATCCATTCTGGACTGTTTATGGTTTTAATCTAGAAAATGCATGTTTTTCTTTGACTTTACTTTCTTCATTGACTGTTAGGTGGTACGAAGTTCGCCGGGTCAGCTAGTAATACTATTATTATATATCGTAATACATATTTTATCCATCAACATTAATATCAATAAATAATTAATTAATTATTATTTGTTATTGATATTTTCTTTTATTTCATGTAATTTGACGTCAACAGCCCGGTTGTCATGACAACTATCATTGTCATTGGCTTCCAGCAGGTGGCGCGGTTTGTCAAAATTGTTCAACAGTAATCGTTATATCTTCCGTCCCTGTGGGATTTGTGGGATTAAAACTATCCTATGTTTTTTCTCGGGTTTCAAACTATCTATGTATAAAATTTCATCCAAATTTTCGCATTTATAATATTGGTAAGGATTCGATTTTTTGAGAACAATAACAATTAATTTATATCATTGGAATATCGTAAACGTAACTGGTGAAACGTGGGAATGTACTACACTCCTCTGCCTACCTCTTCAGGGATAACAGGCGTGATGTTACGTGTATGTTATGTCTATTGGAATATAAATATATCTAATTATGATTATAATTATTATTTTTATAAAAATGAAAAGTATCCAACGAAACGAGGAACAAAGGAAACTATATATGTATTATTATGTGTGTCCCATGTACAGAATAACAACTACAGATATGCTGATTACAAAACACGAAAGATATCTAAACATATCTAACGGATTAATTATTCATAATTACATAGAAAATTGCAATTATTATTAATGAAATATTTTTACATAATACAATGTGACATAACGCACACGCACACACACACGTGTAAAATCCGACACACTCCGTTACACAACATTGCGTGATCAGTCTACCTGTGTACGTACCCGTAGGTCTGCAGCCTCCACGACTCTGTACCTGTGATCACACGGCCCCAGTGTTTTATTGCGGGAAAAAGTATTGGTTACATTATGAATTCGCATTGCGTGTTTCGACTTTTAGGGCGTTCTCATTTTCTTATATTTAAGAAGAAAGGGGTCAACATAGCGTGGATAGAGGCATTTATGTATCTAACATATATGTATGTGTAAATTCACGTCTGTTAATTCCTGAAGAGGTAGGAAGATAAGTGTAGTGCGGTCCCACGATGTGAGCCTATATCTATTCACAGAACAAAAATCCGGATTCCGAGTCACTACTAGAAAACCTAATCTATATAAATTTTAAATAAACGAAATAGTAACTCGACGCGGGATTTGAACCAGCCGTTAAAAAATTGTTTAAAAATTATGTTTATTACAAACTTATTAGCATCATTATACTTTCTGGTTCAATGAAAATGCAGTTGTATTTACGTTTGACGGACTGCGCCTGTGTCACAAACAAAATTTCATGTTGTACTTAATGAAGTTGATTTGTATGCAAATTGTTTATTCCTGTCTAGGCTTTGTGGCGAAACGAAGATCTAAGGGCATATAAGGGAATTATTATTACTATTATATTATTCAGCCAGGTCCATTACGAAGTAAGCAGAGAGCACCCTGCCGCTAAATATACATACATACATACATACATATGTACATATATGTGTTTACAGGCCTGACATACCAATTCTACATTCGTGAAAGAATTAATAACAGAAAAGTTCCAAACATATAAAATGCCTTAAACATAACAATTAAATAAGTAACTTCACGCCTGTAAAGTTAAATATAACATAACAATTAAATGTAGATGAATAATAAATAATTCGAATTAAAAGGAACAAAATTAACGTCGCTTATATATTTACATAAACCTTTTTTTTTAATATTCACTGCGTGCACGGAAGGCAAGGGATTTAAGCTCATACAACGACGAACGTGATCAAAATGCTTATATGATTTAATTCGTTAAAGAGGCTCTGTGTATGGGGAAATCATGTGCGCATATTCACTTTATTTTATATGACTTAAGGGTAACATACACGCACGATCTTTTACGCACATCCTTACAACTTTACCTCTAAACTGATACACGTTTTGTTAAACTTACATTATTATAAATATTTAAAAAAATGGACGATTTTCAATTTTTCACGCGTCAGTATATCATCTACAACATTACTTACACTTTCTACGATCGAGCCTAAAAACAATATATTTTATTTTTTATTTAATGAACGCTTAACTCATTTATAGCCGCCAACAAACGGGTGGAAATTTACGTGGCAAATGGATTGATACACATATTACAATCCGGCCTAAGAATATTCCAGGCGACCATTAAGAGTTGTGAGGGAATGAACATTCGAGAAACAAGTGACGAATTTATTCGCATTATTTATTATTATTATTTATTCGCAAAAGGCGCTAGTGAAAACTATATGATCAGCACATCATCTACTGACCTTCTGTACGGCGACCCTAATGGGACCCACTATCAATGGGAACGCGGTAGAATTAAAAGGTAGCGCTATTTAGGTCAAGTGTGCGATCATGTAGGCAGGCGACAAAGGCAGGGTGGACAATAAAAAGGATGATAGCGTACACTTCTGCGGACCCTCATTACTTCTTAGAATTACGGGCTGTAAACATTTGCAAAAAAAACCCTTATAAATACATTTCACAAAGAAGAAATCGTGGATTCCTTTTAAATGATACAGTAAAACAACCTAGAGGTTGTATATCGATAATTTATAGGTCCTCTGTAAGATATTTTCTTACAGGATGAAATGGCTAAGGCCTTAACCGTATGGCATTTAATGAGCGTGGTACTGACCACGCTCATCAAATGCAGAAACACAGAAACAATTAAAAAACAGAGAAAGAGCGAAAACCAAAAACTCTTCTAAAGTAAGCAGGAGTAGATTAATTTCCAAAAATTTTTTTCACCGTTATGACGAAGGAAATTAATTTCTAAAGTCAAGGATTTTGTTCTCAATTTGAACCTCGGATTTCAACACTTGGAAGCTCAAAATAAAATCACTAAGATACTACCTTTTAAAATGACAACAACTAAATAGATTTTGTGGCTCTGGGTCATAGAAAATTCAATCGCAAACTCGTAGATATGTTCAAACTTGTAAATGATAGATAACCGAATGAATTGATATTTACAGAAGAGTCACTAGTAGGTACTGAAAACTAACTTAGAACGTCGAACTGGACTGGCTGACCTTTAAAACCAAAACACCGTTAACCCCCGACTCTCCACCATCAAATTCTTTCCGCCCACGCCACCCTACCACGGACGCTTCCGTCTTTGCATCCCAGCCCATCGATCTACCACCAACTATCAACCTTCATTGTTATTATAAATAGCATAGTAAAACATCCGTACCGTATCAATACACATGCCCTTTCGTAGATCAAAGTATTGCTTGATATTTCGCTATTGATAAACAAATTTTGATCTGAGCCAAAGATAGTTTTTTGCGAACAACAACTGATAAAAAAACGCAACATCACGCCTGTAATTCCCGAAGGGGTAAGTAGAGGAGTGTAGAACATACACTCCCAGGTCTCACTATGGAATAAGGGGTGAGCCTATTATCATATACCGGGAACAAATCGAAATTCCAACTACTATTATAAGTTTTGTACAGAAAGTGTATGTTAAAAAAAATCTAATAGTACTCAAACCCAGATTGAAACCCAGGAATCACTGGATCAACGAGGCAGTCGAAAATTCAGAAACTTTTAACAATTCATAAACCAACAGAAGAACAATCGATATACTTTTTGTAATAAACAATGATTTTTTTTATAACAGTGTTTATTCCTGGAAACGACATTCAAATATTGTTCGAGTTATTTTTCCACAACAAGCCAGAAGAACATCAAAACACCGTTCGGGCTGTTTGTTGTCCCACACGCCACAATCCGTCCCCGAGGTCCTGACTGGCGACACAACGGCACGGGTCGGTACACAAAATTTGACGCGGACACATTGCTCTCATAGCTTAAAGGAAGTACACACGACGACAGTGGACACGAATGGGCGTCCATATATCGTCGCGTCGGCAAAACTGAACGCGATTTCACGAATCGCCGCCGCCGGCAAGTACTCGTACGTAGGTACATATATTGAGGTGCTTTATTTTCTTGTCGCACGCTAATAGCGTAAGATGTCTCTCGGGGCGTCGGCGAGTGGCTTCTGTTTCGTTATTATTTACATGATTGGATATTCATAATGTGATCATTATGATACAGCGGTTGCTATCTCGTATGTGTAAATTAAAAGTTGTGGGTTCGTTTGAATTTCACGACAAATATTTTGAGTGACGAGCCCTGGTGCTTCTTGTGTTAAATTGTAACAATAACTATCTGTACAATTACGTATGTAATTATGTACACTATATATGTACCGGCTTAGCTTATGTATTTCGTTTCAGGATGGCCCGACTGGTTTCCGACCTATACTGAGTTCCTCCTTTTACCAATATACACACGTATATTTTTACTCATGCATTATATACATGTAGTTCGTCACTCCGGTGCCCTCACGAGGAGACGCGCCGAGCCAAAAATTACACACATCCGTCGCGTTGATATTGTATCTCTATTCACCAACCTCAATTGATGTAACTCTGTGCGATGTATGTACTCGTATGTAACGATGGCTGCACTCCGAGTACCGGGAACCGTTTCATTCTGGTCATTTTTACGATAATCCGAATATAATTAAATATACTATTTAATTATTATCTAGTTTCGCCACACAGTATGTAGGTAAAAGAAGACAAGAAAGATTTCAAGCAATACTTTCATGTTTACTATTTTGACAATTTTAAGTGTTTCCCGAAACACAAAGATATGAGTTTCATCAAGGAAGGCGCAATGAGAGCTCTCGTTTAAAACCGGTAGCATATTAGCTATTACTCGAGTGATGCATATATTTATAATCGCCTCTCACCACTTACCATCAAGTGGCAAGTCGAAAATAGGCATGTTTTGTGGTCACTGCATTCCATAGATGTCATCATTCCATTTCACATAAGATTGAAATCAAGTTCCGGATTCAAAGAAACCCGTACCGGAAATTCCACAACTTTTCTAGCAGTTTAGAAAAGAAATAACAAAATCAACCACATCAGTACATTCACTTGAACATATTAAGACAGTGGACATAAGACAGACCACAACCAATGTACATTATTAATACCAATTTGTTACCATTTTCACACTTGATCATCACCCCTGCGCCACACACGACCGGATGACAAAGTTCACGTACATATGTACCGACCACATGCACGGCACTATTATGGAGATCGGTCGAATGGTACCCGCGAAGTCATAGGTCGTGCGACGTCGGGGTGAAAGTGACGATCACTTTCGCCCGACGGGAGGCTCACGACGCGCTCGCCTCTCGGTCTCGTCATGACGAAGCGCGCGGCACAGCCATGTCGAGACAGCGCCAAGTGCACCAAAATGTAAGAGAATATTATTTATATCACATTTAGTTGAGCCATAGTCATCAACATCAAAACTTTTATCATTGCACCGACCGGTCTCATCACAGATTGGGAATTTTAATATTTCATACAAAAAGTTGCATCAAGCATGTAATCCCTGAAGAAGTAGACAGAGAAGTTTAGTACACTCCCACAATCCTCCAATTACATTTACGTCCATACAAAATACAGATGTTAATTTGTTTTCAATGTACCCAAAATACAAATGTTTATATTTACATGAACAGTCGGATGCGAGTATTAAATGACTTTTTTACTATGTACATGGTCGTTTGCAGTTTTGTTGTATTTTGTAGGCGAATCATAAATTCCATTACCGTATAGGGATGTATGACAAAACTTTGAACAGTTCCTTTTCTTGCATATCAAAAATGGATAAGAATTAAATTACTTACGTTATATAGTTTAACTTTCTAGAACGCCAAAATGCATTTCCTAATTATTTTGGTACTAGGGATAGTATCATATGAAAGCCGGTATCTAATTTAATATGATATTCCATTCCACATCGGCATAGAGCGAAGTGGTCGAAGTTTAACAAAGGCGAGTCTCGTTCGCGCGCCACTTGAACTTCTACTGCAGCATCATTACGGCCATACTCGGGCGACCGAGTAGGTAGTCGGGTAACGCAGAAAGTGGACATAGTTGACTTATCGTTGCACTATATTCACCACCGTCGACCCATTTAGCGTGCCCGCCGTGAACACGAGACTCGTCACAGAGTGACAAAGCAAGCATAATATTATAGTCATGTCATATAAGCTATGGCAACTACATTGCATACGAACTTTCCATCGATGCGATCGCAAACCGTAGTCCGTCATATAATGTAATAATAATAACTTGCTCGATCTCTTTAGGGTCAAATGCTTGTACGTTCAGGACATTAAGGTGCCTCCAGACTCACATTCACGCCGTTGTTATCGCCGTCGTTAGGACTCTTGACGGTCCCTTCAAACTGTCTAGTGCACTACCTTCAATGTATACTAATGTATTCCTCGAACGGGTGTGGGGAATTGGATATAGTAAATAGATGAAATAGATGCAGGTGGCGCAAGAAACTGAGCTATATCTATGTTGATTATATCTATAGGTCTTGATATAGGCAGACGGGGGAGTCCAAAGTAACCGAAATTGATGTTCTTGTATGAATATGAATACCGTGAGAAATGTGAAAGTAACACGTCAGAATTAGATATACTAGGTTATGTGCATACTCTGAAAGTACTATATAAATAGTAAAGAACTATATCCACTTTTAAGATCGATACTAACCATTTCAGTGAACAACCCAGGATTTCTTTAATTTCATCAAAAAAAGACCATATGGGAGATAAACAAAATGGTGCACTGTTCGATTGATACATATATTGAGTTCGAATAAAATAATCATTTTGCTTCAAAATAAGAAGACAATTGTTTTGCTTCTTCCCTCTCAGTGTTCCTTTCTTTCTTTCTTCTTTCATACCTTTTATTTATCCGTTCTTTCTTTCAAGAATTTTAAATATCGTTCGTAATTTTGCAACCCTTTTTGCCGATTCACGTTTAAAAGTTTCAATCTTGACGTGTTCATATAAAACTTCAACAGCGCACCACCTATCATTGTATCGTGCAGCGAGAGAGACCCGCCGAGCCAATGTCAACAGATCCCGAGCGGCGAGTGTTTATTTCCTAGATAGTGTGGGGTGAAATGACGAGAGCGGCTATAAAAGTGAATGCCTCAGTAAGAGCATGTAGACAGATGCATACACATAAGTGTGTGGGTACCGCAAGGAGGATAAGGAAACGGCAATACACTTCTTGTTGTGCTGTCACCTTCTGGTAATGAAACCTAGCATTCATCATGAAAAACATACTTTAATTTAATATCTTGAGACATCTCCACACACAACCATATAATTACAAGCTAAGCTTCAACAGAACTTATTTTATGTTAAGCAAACGACTGTTATAATACGTATATAGATATAAATATAAGGGCCAGTCGGACGATATCACACCCAGGTGAAACTGAACGCATAGCCATGCACAAAATCCTTACCTTCATAAAGGTAATAAGTTTATATGGTAAACTATATGCAAGGGCTGTGGGCGCAAACTATATTCTGCAGGCTGGCACACGACCTGAGCCCTTAGACACAAGACACTCTTACTCAAATTAAAAAATAATACTTATGTATATTTATTATAATGTTTTTTAAGGGTAAAAAGTTACAAACGAGCAGACATCAGTCACAAATGGCCATAGGTATAGACTGTAATTATAAGACTTTAGATATAAGACTGTAGGTACAAGACTGTAGATATAGGATTGTAAGCATAGGACAGTAGGTATAGGACAAAATCAGCGTATTATTATAATTATATTTCAATTGCTTCAGTATTTATGTTAAATATTTCGTTTGCTTATATTTGGTTGTTTTGTCATTTTCCCTTATAATTGTGGAACTTGATAAATACCGTGTAAAATGTTTCACTGCTGGAGAACTAACTAAAATTACTAGAGAAAAAGATGGAACATATCTTAGTAAATATATGTATTTACTATTAATGGAGTTCGACTGTAGACAGTAAGCAGCATTAAAAATAAATACACATATTATAAGGAGATAAAACAATATTCCGCGAAAAGATGCAACTAATATACATATGCAATAGTTTAATTTTGTTAAGAATAATTAATAAACAAATTAATAAATTTAATGTAGTATCTAAATGACTTGATGTGGCAAAAAAAAACACTAAATACTAATCTTTTTTGTATAGAAATCACGTAGCAAGTCAAGTTGTTGTTTTGAAATAAATAAATAATAATTAGATTAAGTTGGAAAAATTCGTTGAATAATATTTCATTTAACGTTTAGAAAGAAACAACATACCTACCAATAAAAAAAATAAAAAAAAGTAACTTCACGCCTGTAATCCCCGAAGAGGTAGGCAGAGGAATGCAGAATCACTCCCACGTTTCACCAGTTACTTTTACGTCCCATTACGTATTACGATTATTACCGTGTATTACCATACACATTACGTACCTACCAATAGTTTTTAGATAATAACAAATTTAAAGCATTTTGCACACAAAAAAAGCAATTTTACTGTTAAATATTTCGTGACTATTTATGTTTATTATTACATATGAAGCGGCTTCATTCACATTTGTTTTTTCTCGGGATGACCCGGCTCGTTTCGTACCTATACTACCCAAGGTCCTTCCTCATAAGCTTCCGCCAATTGCAGCGAGGTCGGCGAAGACCAATAATAATCGAGCCACACCGATAAAACATACGTGAGTGAAGCAGTATCAGAAAAAGGAAATATTGCTGAAAATATCACTTCAACTTGGATGGCATGTGCCCGATTAATATAACGCATGTCCGGTTAATATAATGCAATGTCCGGTTAATATAATGCAATGTCCGGTTAATATAATGCAATGTCCGGTGAATATAATCTATCATAAAAAAAATCAATCACTCTAATCCAGTTAACTGCAATTTTTTAAGAAGGTTATTTTATATTTGCCATCGTAACAATGCCTATATTATGTATTCTTAACAATTATTAGTCAACAAAAAACATATAACAAACACTTGGGCATATCTCATAAATATTTCAGTCGTATGAGAATCGAACCTCGAGCCGGTTCAAAGATCGGACTCACTAAGCAGTTTACCAATTGAGCGGTTAAATAATGCAACACCACAGCGCATTCAATTGATCATTTCGTGTCCCAAAATGAAGTTCAATTTTTGTGTTTATTTGCATAACAAACAGTCAGATATTACATGCAGATTAAACATTTAATGAAGCGATTATAGCGTTTAATGTCGCATTAAATATTATACGCCTACGTTTATTTTATTTGTAAATTATATCTAAACAAATATGACTGCGCCGTAGTATTATAAATGTGTTATATTTGTAACACCCGTATTATTAAATTCGCATAAAAAATACGTAATAAACATGAATGTCATATGAAACATGTTTACGAAGTAATATTTTTCTCAATTAATACAATAAACATGATATTATATAATTAAGTAACAGATTTTAAAGACAAATAAAACCCCGATGAGTTGCCCCTATTCCTCAAGAGATGGCGCTAAGTGTATCCACGTCATGATACCAGTCTTTCGCACACCTGTACATGTAGGTACTTAAGAGTTAAGAATTACAAGTGGAAACTTAACAAGTGGGCCCGAATAAAATGCAACGTTGCCAGATGCCTACACGTTTATAACATATCCGCAAAATCATACTATTTATTCTTTGTATTTCAATTATATATTTATACATAATTAGAAATTTACATAAGCAACTTACATTAACACACTTGTACATTAAATACTGAAAGTTAGAAGGACAATAAAAAAATATCATATCGAAGAGACGAATTACCGTAGATATTTATAAAACTGGAAGAAGGTAAAGGCGGTATCCAATTCTTATTTGTTTTACTATATTAATATTTAATCAATAATATCAATCAATTAATGTAATATAAAAGATCAATATCATTTTCTAACACACTACATACTGGGTCTTTTGCGACCGCTAAACATAAGTACAACTGCAAACCACATACAAAATTACAATGATTAAACATAACTTAATAAAGCACATATTTCATGTAAAAATCGAGGTAAAAATGGTATAAGCGAAATAAAATGTAACAAATGTTGCAATTATGATCTTAAATTGTAAGCCGTTTATTTGTATAGAAAGATGCACCCAATTCACAGAAGCAAAAACACTAGCATTAGCAATGTATACAGAACAATGGCATATTATTGCGTAATGGGCAAAGTAATTTCGCCGAACAAAAGGTCGAACATAACAATGAATCTATTCATCATAATTTAACCGCAATGGGAACATCCCGATTTGCCGTACGATTACCTAATTGGATAGAGAATACAACACTACATATACATATGTGTATTGGATCTAATCGTCTATCATAAATGCGATGAAATTACTAGACGAAACATTCTTTAACAACGTAAAAACGTGTTACACAAATTTAAAATTCTGGACCATATTTGAAATTGAGTAATAAAAGGAATACTCAAGGAAAAAGAGGATATAGAAAATATAGATATAGAAAACGGTCCAACTGTACTTAATGGTTGGATCACAGTGTCAATGAAGAAGCGTCGGGAATTATCGAAATTTTAATTTCAAAACCTATTTATTTTATGTTCAACGTCAATTAGTGAAAATGAAAACTTTTATTCTGATAATTACATTCATAATATTTTCATTGCAACTTTGTCTAGTTTGAAAGCTTCAGCATAAAGGATTTCGATTAAGGTTCCACATGATTCTGCTATGTAACACCACTTCTGTTACAGATATTTCTTAGTACATCTTATTTGAGATTGTATGAATTACTTTTTTGTGTTGTAATTATACATGAATACCACTTAACCTGCATAATATTGTACGATTTATTATTCCGTAATTGTAAATTAATATTAATTGACCTGCGTATTATTTTACTACTTATTTCGCTATGTTAAAGAAAATATCTACATATTCTGACTCTATTACGAATATCTACGAGTAATATTGAAAACAGTTTTTCCATTTTAATAGTACTATAATTAACAAAATTATTGTATAAACGCATTCCAATCGGCACGGAAAAATTCAACGCCTTCAACGTGTCGCTATACGCGGACGTGTTCGCCATAAAAATTGTCCGCTAGTTTATTTAACGTACCTACATACATAATGACGAATATTTTATTCACAAAATATTATTCGTATCGTAACGGTTGACAAATTATTCAACGGAATTGTTATTTATTGAAATATGAAAGAATTTATTCAATAAAATACAATAAGCATATTTTATAATTTATTAATGATCCTACAATATTAAATCACCGAGAAATGAATGCAATTCCATTAAATTAAAAATTCCGTTCTATCTTCGCTACTGTCTTTTCTTTTACTAATAGCCCTGCGACACAATCTTCCTTAATTTATTACTTCTTGGGTAAAAATTAAAACATTGAAGTCTATGTTATAATTTTTACACAAGCTAGCTACGTTTTTTGTTTATTGGCTACCACTTAGAACATCTGTTAAGCCGCCAATCAAGTTAAACAACATAAGTCAATATTGAACAGTCAATATAGAGCACCGCGCAACTTAGGGGCACTGTTGAAATCCTTTAGCGTGCGGAAATCACGCTACGACTGCCACCAAAGAAAAACAAGTAGCGGAAAGGAGAGGATTCAGTGCTAGACTTTATATAAGCCATTATTTACCTACTTTATTACAAGTCACGGGTGAAAATCGCGTGTTTGGTAGTAGTTAGTACCAACAGCTCCGAAATGTTTGCATTACTGCCTGGTGGAATCCTACCTCCGGACAAAGAGAAATGGGAAAAATCAACGCGGTCTTGATCACGCCCAATAGTATCGTTGCGTTTCTTTCCAACATTAGAGCAAGTTATATCTATTCATACGTCTCTAATAGACTTCTGCTATTGATCGCTGTATCTTTATAAATTAATCGTGTATCTCTATAAATTTATCTGAATAACATCTGCCACTTAATAGCAAATAATTCGCACTCCCAGTCGCGCCACATTCACACCTAAAAAAAGCACAGCCAAAATTTATCTATAACACGAATATATATTCTGGCCGTGTCATTGGCCGTCCAATCTAATCCAATAAAGGCAACATTACCGAGATGCCACTAATCAGACGACCTCCGCTAACGGTACGTATATTTAACAGGTTTCCCATTACGGCCGTCGGCGGTGGCATCGAGCCCGAGGAGCGAGTCAATTCGATCGTCGTTATGTAACCTCACTAATGTGAATCTGAACGGTAACTTAGAAAGGGAATCGAGTGTTGCGTCTGATGCTACCTACTTTACTTCGTGCATTGAATTATTTAGCTATTGAACACTCTAATGCAGCATTTCTCGTCATTATGAAGAAAGTTGGTTTTATAATAGCTGTCAATGTTCAATTAAATACCAATTGTGTATAACACAACTGTTTATTTAATCATTGTACGAAATTAAACTATCATTAAATAGAACAGTTCATATATGGCATCGTTCATATATGGCATCAGTATAATAAGAAAAAAAAACTTTTTTCATATGGAAAATTATATTGAACTATATATCAAACATAGATGTAATTTATGTCAAAACGTAAAAAGATCGATATTTTATTACTGTTATATTAAACAAAAGGAACAAAAAACGAAAAGCACTAATTTGACATTCATGAGGTTAAGAACGTCTATGCCGGTTCCGGCGTGCCTCAAGGCGCTCTGCTGGGACCGCCCGCATAACGTTTTATCCAATAACAGAAAAATAAGGTTTAACAACCCTGTTATAAAGTCGTTTTTCGCATGCAAACGAATCGTCTTTAACAGTTATAGTTGTACATACCAAATCAGTAACACGATTTCTCACCTTAGTTTGATATTAGTATACATACATATGCAGTAGGTATTTGATGTGTTATTCTAGCAGATACATACATACATACATAACGATAATAACGAAGAACATTACATTCAGCACTTTACTACTTAGTACCGTACATTGTTTACTAATTTTGTTATGTATTTTCATAATTCTACCAGGATATTCATCAAAGTGCATTTTTATTCATTTCATGTATTTTCATAGTTCTAACAGGAAATTCATTTAAGTGACTCTCATTAACGGTTATTTTTAAAGATATATGTTTGTAACTAATAACTAAAACATAATCCAGTCGGTGCTCTCGTTGAATGTAAACAATACCAAAACATTACTATAGTTAGCACACTTAAGCGTCTCTGTGGCACCAAAATTAAGGTCACAAAAACTTTTAGCTGGAACGTTGTATGAATAATCCCGGTACAAATGAAGTCATTTTCTAAGGTTAAAATGACTTACATTTTAAACTTAGAAAATGACTTCATTCTTGCACGCTGAGATGTGCCCCTAATCGTTTTTTATTAAATGCGTGCAATTTTACGCGTTACGGTACATTCCTGGATTTTCGATGGTTATGAAGCGGACAATATATTTTTGTGATGGTTTGAATAAAACGCCGTTTTCCTTTATAGAACCCAAATACGCTTAAAACGTCGCTTATTCTTTGGCCATTTAATAAGAATTACGTAAACGTTATTTACGTTATTTCTTATTAAATGACGTTTACGTTATTTCTTATTAAATATTTCACAAAAATGCTACCTTGCTTGTTGAATAAAACAAATGCTAAAAATCATGTAAGTTTTCATCGAGTCGTTCTCCAACTATTGGCGAAATGTATAATTATGATAAACAATTGCAGATAAAATACCATTTTTACAGTTTCGTCAATAGTCAACATCAAAATATTGTACTTAACTAATTCTTAGTAAACTAACTTAACTCATTCATCATGAATGCTGACTAAACTAAATATAAACATTTACATTGAAATGTGGCTTGCAAATAACTGAATTCTATCCGCACCAACGCAGATTTTCGTGACAATAAAACCATGCAAATAAGAGTTATCCTTGAAAATCGTATCTTAAATAATCTTAAACCTGTATGAACATGAAGTTTGACAACTCACTAAACAAGTATTTGTAGCGAGGTTAAATTCCAGTCCTATTAATATCTACACCCAGGTGACACTCACTCAGGCTACCTCAAGTTCGACTATACGAGCAAGATCCAGGCAAATCAATCGTACAAATTCGTGAGCCAGAGCGTTTGGTATCGTCACGATTTTTGATCAGTCTCAAGTTGACTGACTGCTTCCAGATATTAATATCGTACGAGACACTTCTCTATGTCGGCTTGGTGGTAACCGAGATACTGCAACTAATTGTGGATACACTGTACCCACATGTGGGCTAACCTTATTGCGAGGTTAACAGTATTATTTCAATAATAGTTTTAGGAATTCACACATACGAAGAGAGTACAAAAGTATTTCGAACGCAGCAAGATCTGATTTTTGGGTATGTTCTTCCTGTCACTGTCTCACGGTAGAGTCGAAACGAATATTGAAACAGGCATTAAAGAGATTATTTTATTAGTAACATTGCGACATTTAAATCTACCTCACTATCGGCATTTTAATCGAGTAATCGAACTCGATGATCGTGTTTCTGATTAATATTGTTATGCGAAGGGGAATAACAGGTTGGTATTATTTACAGACTAAAATCATGATCATCAAATGCTGATTGCTGATCAAGATCATATTTATAACTTTACATTAAAAAACTGTTGACAACACGTTTATTCAATTTAAGAATGTAATGGTATTAACTGGAAATACCTTTTTATCATCATTCTTTTTGGGACAATAGTTTTCTTTTAATAAAATTATTGGTAACCCCAACCAAGAGGTAAATAATTTTAAACCAGTTTTGACGAGCAGGAAAGCATCTGATGTCCCTAGGCAGAACTAAATACTATCTTTAATGTCCAAACCTACAAGATCGTTAAAAGTAACTTGAACAGAAGACAATGAGCAGCAAATCCATTGGTTTTTTACCAATTGATTTCATGTGCGTTTTATGTTTTAATAGGAACCAAAAAAAGATGATGTAGCCACTAATACCATCTATGGAATCCGCTCGTTCTGTCACTGCTACCACAAGTCACGTAAGCAGCTATGAATGGTGAACGTTAACGAGTCCAGCGGGCGATTCGTAAGCGGTCAATGCCAACGACCTTGCGAACGCCGCCTTAGGCGCTGAATTTGTTACGTCAACATCTTGATAAGCATTACTAATTATGTTTTAAGTGCTGTATCGAGCTGGTCTATCGATTACACGATTAGAATTAACATGTTTATCTTTGGTTTTGTTCTATTTGATTAGATAAATAACGAAAAGATCGATATCTTATGACTTTTATCTACTTAATGAATTGATTGATTTTACATTTATATGCATAAGACTAACAAATTTTTATCTCCTACTCTTAATCCTCCTCCAAATGAGGTATCAATAATATCTAAACATAACCACGAGTCCTACGGTATTCAATTACTGGAATACATCATTACATATAACATCATGCCTATAATCTCCTAGGAGGTAGACAGACGTGTAGTACACTCCCATGTTACATCACTTACGGTTACGTCTCACTATGGAATAAGTGGTGAGCCTATTGTCATACTACGGGACAGAAAAAGATCAAATAATACCACCAAAGACTATTCTAATTTAATTGCGCCTTTGTGCTTGTCAATAAAATCAAAAGATGAACGTAACCACTAGAAAGTAGTTAGGAGCAGTTTTCATAAAAGTAAAAAATAGTTTTATTTCTTTAGAAATTCATGTAACATTTTCTTTCTTAATGTACCTACAACGACTGATAGGAACCACATTATTCGCTACAAATTCTTTTAAACTATCTCCGGCTAATATCTTCAAACACGCCATGTTTCGATTTTAAGCCTTCGTTTCTGAATGCAAACTAAGGATTTTCATGATACCGCCCTCCCCTCCACTTTTATCTGCAAAGAACATGCAGAAAAAGGAATAAAACGCGAAAAACTTAAAATCCTATTCTAATATTTGAACGGAATTCTACGTTAAATAATCAAATGAACGATATGAGTCTGTTATTAAATGACTGTTGACAGAACATGACATGATATGATATAAACTGACCATTAAAGAATACGTACAATCGACCAATGTGATTTTTGTAAAATATTTTTAAACTACAAATAATAATTGAACATAAACAATAAATAATAGAATCCAATCTTGAAGAAGACGAAAGATGACTGAATCCAAAAGAGCACTCAGGTATCGATAACGCTTAATATAATAAAAAATTAAATAAACCCTTTATCAGATGAGATGATAATACTACAACCACAATATCAACAAATTCAAACGTTAACAAACTTTATGTTTAGATTATTACAAACGGCAAGGAAACGAACAAAAAGAATCCTCCAGTATGGAAAGTTTTTAGAAAAGAACATTAACAAGATAACATTTTGAAATGTCGTTCAAAATGTTATCCGATCGGGTGAATCGAATCAAACTGCGCACAATCCATCGGCCTGTCGACACAATAGCTCACGGCGCTCGGCTGCGACAGGCTATCTTTAAACACTGAAAATTGGATAGTGGGTATTCGTCGCGACGCAAACATTCGTACGGATTCAGTCAAATAACGATCGTGGGAAGCACGGGATTTCGATCCGCCGCAGAATCTGAACTGGCCAATGACTTTTATTCGAAAGGACTCGCATTTATTCAACGTTCGTTTAGCCCGCGGGGAATTTCATCCGCATAAATATAGACATGTCCATACATGGACACTGTTGCGTTACATGCGAAACAACCATTCGTCAAGCTATTTCATTATCTTCGAGCTTTATATGTCACCAAATTGTACTGTATACTTGTCGTATTTAAAATTGAACTTTCTGCTAACCGTGAAAAATTTAAATTGTATTGTGATCAAGCATAAAGTTTCTTGATGTCAAGATGTACCATATCTTAGGAGTGTTATTCACGAGTGGTCCATATTATACGTCAAATATCCTTTCAACTACCCCACGGTTATTTTTTGCAAATCGTAGAACGGGCAAGACAAAAACAATCAGCGTAACTTTTTCTTTACTTTTAGCAGATCCAAACAGAATGGCTTCGTAGAGATCCGACCAGAATAGTTTCGTACAGTACAATACAATAACGCTTAAAGGTGAAAGGAATACAAAAAAAACTGTATATATATAAATTGAACATATCAAGAGGTCCGCAAACGAAAGTTGGAAAGGCGGCATTGACACGACTAAATTGTTAGCTTAGGATCCCTTCACTATCCCGCGGGAAACGCCAGTTAGTTAGTGAACTTGTGACGCCGCGATACGTCCAACACTGCGTGAATCTGATTGTGGCGTCGAAAATGTTGCACCGAGTTTGACCGAAAGGAACCTGTAATACATGAATGAATGGTATAAGATGTCGATATATGCACAGCAAGTCTTCGAAATTAAGAGAGTGATGAATATAACACGACAGGTGTGTAAGGACAGAAATATTGAACAATCAGTGCTCTCTGCCTATCTCATGCCTCAATAATACCTCTTTTAATTGTCCTGAGCGGCTGGGATCATTATTTGTTACACTCAGTAATTGTAACACTTTATGATATTTTAAAATAATCAAAAATTAAGATTCCTATACTTTCATAATTTAAATAAGACATTGTATTTGACTCGTATGCTAAAATCATAGAATATTAGCATCAATATTAAACATTTTCTACAGCGCACGAGCGTGATCATTTAATAAAGCACTTGTTTATCGAGCACATGATATAGTAGGGTCCGATACCGTCTACGTCGAAATAGAGATCGGAGCAAACGAAATTACACGGATTACGTGTGTAACGCGTGGAAGGTGTAATTTGAGAGCACAAAATAATAAATAAAACTAAGCTCACATACAAACACTAACAAATACTTACTACGTAGTAAGTATGGGGTACTGTTAATACTGTTTTATATAACAATAATATAGTATATTACCATTTCACTTGGCACGGTACGTTTCAGTTTCGGCACAATATGGACGAAGAAGCATGAACATTCATCGAAATGTTAACTGCTCCTATGTATTATCGCACATGACACCAACCAACATATGTACGTAAACACACTCGCTTTGATCTGTTCACAACAATGAATTCACACGCGGGTTCAAGATCAAAGCGAAGAATGGTACGATTATGCTCCAGTAGAATCGTTGTCTAATCCTTTTCTTAATATGTTAGATCCCCTAAAGCAAATACTGCGAGAGTAACAAGGCACATTGCAGTGAGGTCATCGTCAGAACCTTGGTTCTGTTTGATGTCAGATACGTAATGTGTTTTACGCAATTTTAGCTTTTAAATATTCTAAACAATTTAAGCATCTTAGCCGTTTCCCTTGGAATAACAAAACATATTACAATAAAGTCCCACAAGACCTTAGATCTAAAGAAGTTAGAAGCATAATGTATTTATAAAGAATAA
The DNA here is from genome assembly GCA_018244755.1 of Jemadia pseudognetus. Classification (NCBI taxonomy): domain Eukaryota; kingdom Metazoa; phylum Arthropoda; class Insecta; order Lepidoptera; family Hesperiidae; genus Jemadia; species Jemadia pseudognetus. Next base: position 21,687 of record DWTO01000286.1, read on the forward strand.
CAATCAAAAATTCATATTTATAATTGGGTAATTACCTAATGCTATTGATTCATTTCCAAGACATTTTATCTATCTTGACATTTTGTAATATTATTCATTAACATTTTAAAATGGCACACGAAGTTTTTACATTTAAAATTTAGGAAAGTCAACGTTGACTCACATAGCAAGACCAAAGTATTCTTTCACACAATTCCTTCCTTTGACGCTTCAACGTAATATTTTGCATTCATACGCGGTAAAAACGCGGTGTGGTCCAAGTTAAGTATTTCGAGCGTTTATTTATGTGATTATTGTTTTTTTTCGTTCATTCTATAACATATTTGCATTATTTACTTGACAGAAATAATTTTATTCAATAATTTATCTTTTATTGTTATTTACCCAGTTAAAGCAGGTGACGATGAAAAGTTGGGGCAGATACATAATTCATTAAATTTAACAAAAATAAACAAATCTTAAGCTATATTATATATAGAAACATGTATACCAAATATTCAATACGAATAAATGTACAATTATTTTAATTATACCCTACTATAAAATGATTAGTAATTTATTGTTTATTAAGAGTCCAACTATGGATACCTACTGGTACTAAAATTTTCTCCTGAAATATATTAACCGCATTTAAAAAAAAACAATCAATTCAACAAAGAAACTTTTAAATTGTTTAATACATACGTAATTGTACGAATACCAAACGATATACATTTCCTGTACCTACTTTTCTGGTAAAATTAAAACACGTACATAAAACAGAATCGATAGATTATTTATGTGACATTCGATGGGTTATTTCTAGACGATCACAGGAAAAAGGTCTATTTTTATTAACGCTCGATTTTGTTAAGAAAGCGAGTGTTTTATTAAAAGGTCGAGTAGGTGGCACTTTACTGGAATGGGAAAACGTCAAGAGGTTGTTAATTTTTAAGAATAATTGTCGAGCCTGTGACGTCAAAGGCGTTATTTTTAGACAATAAAAGGAAAAAGGTTTAAAAATTGACACATGGAGACGCGATCAGCGCGTTACAATAGAAGCAGTTATTGTCTTCCTGTATTAAGATTTTAAACAAAAGACTTTTAAACATTTATGGTGTTTAAATGTACACGTAATGTGGTCAATGGTATTAGTGGTAGTAATTAGCATCCACCACAGATTGTAGTGAAATCTATACGAGCAAGCGTATGCATCTGTAAATGCAGTCATAACCTAGTGGTTTGGAATTCAGCCCCTCACTCCGGCGGCCCGGGTTCAAACCCTGGTGTGCACGTCTTTCCCAAATCTGCGTTTTAAGGTTAGTTATCACTTGCTATCACGATGAAGGAAAATATCTAGAGAAAACCTGCACTCCTTAGATATTACAAAAACAATCTATAAATGAGTGTGAAGTCCACCAACACGCACTGGCCAGCGTGGTAGACTATGGCTTTAACCCTCGCATCCTGAGAGGAGATCAGTGTTTCAACAGTGGAATAAAAGGATGTAAAAAAAACCATCCAGAAGTACACTCTACAG
>DWTO01000287.1:0-23201 GCA_018244755.1 Jemadia pseudognetus
GCGTCCATCAACATTCGCATTGTATATCTGCTTCGTCATTCTTTCATCATCCATATATCTTAATCTATTAAATACAAACTCTATTAATTACCTCTATTGCCTATCCCGCAAGGGATCTGGCGTGAGCGTATGTATATATGTATCTACGAACTCTATTAAGTATGCACGCGACTATTGAATAAATAACCCTGGTAATAATTAATTGGTGTCACCCGAATGGTAAAAAGAAGAGTTACATGCGATCCCTACATCTATAAACATAGTCTTAAATGTTAATATCACAATGTGAACATCAAATAATATTTACACTACTGCCTTATAATGTTGCCAATAAAACGTAAATCGTGTGTGCAAGGCCACTAAACCGGTAGAGTCAATTGGAAACAGTAATTATAGAGAATTTATAAAGCGGTTATAAAATTCTATGACGTAAGCCATTCGTGTGGATATTTACATGTTAATACGATTTTGTATTAGTGGAGTTATCTATTGTAATTGTTTCATATTAGATATAAAAAGTGTATCCGAATGCCTCTAATCCCCGGTGAGGTAGACGGAGGCATGCCGTACACTCCCACGTTTCACCTGTTACGTTCACCCCCACTACGGGACTAGCTGGTGAGTCTATTAGCTATGCTAAGTGCAAGTTAATGCTACTGTTATAATTATTGACTGCGATTTAAAGTCGTTTTATCAGTTCTTATGTTCATCGAATAGGTATCCCCTTTTCAGTATATGGAACATCTCTTTAACCAAAAACTATAGATGATCTATCATCATCTATCTTTTGTCATTCCGCTGGGACATGCGTGTCCCCTGAAAAAGAGATTTTTGTATACGTATTTCCCGTATTATCTTCTTTTTAGTATTTTTCTCTTAGCGATGTTATAACGTGTTCCCCGAATCCTACATTTCGTATCATTACATAAAATGAGTCTAAGTTTTATAATGGCGGCATGTAGTGGTTGCCCTTAAGCTTTTCAATTACCCGATAGTAAAATACTGCAAAGTGTATAAGGATTCCATTAGATAATTTGATAAAAACCCCATGTAAGTAGAAAGCAGTAATTTTATAGATGGTAGCACGTAGTGGTTAATTTGAAACATTGTATCTGGTCTAGTTTCTTCCGACGTGGCGGAGCGCTTGTAAAATTACACTTATTATTATTCTCTCAACTCCTTCGATTGCCCGCTTCCCTTACTTATAGTGTTAATTTGATCATTGGGAGACTATGAAACTTATGTCTGTAGTAAATTGTTTTTGTATGAACACAGGAGACTAAATGTCCTAATGCAAAATCGCATCTCTTTGGCAGTTCGAGAATGTGTGTAATGGAATTATTTTAGACTGAATTATAACATCGAAAGTAACTCGCCCGGACACACATTTTAAATTAGCTATCCCTTATATAGAATAATCAATAAACTTTCCTACAAACAAAAGAGCATTGCATCGATTCCCAGATAAAGGTTACTGAACGGAGATCAGAATAATGGATAAGAGCACGACAATAGATGATCCGGCGCTCTCGCTAAAGTTCAACACTGGAAATAATCCGGATAATGTCAAGACTTTTTGCTATATGTTATTGCAGTAATGTCGGCTATCTGTCTTCTATTGTCTATCAATTTTATCTCATGTTATGTATTATTATATTTATTATGCATTGAGTAGAATATGACCCAAAAGCTGATCAAGATGCAAGTATCGTGAAAAAAGTAATATTGGAAGTTCGGATTTGTGCAAGGTAATTTTCATTAGCACAACACAATGCAGGCTATGTACAATAACGGTTTGTTCTGAAGAGATATGTTATTTGATCTTTGTGAATTTGAATTAGTAAATAAACGTTTCAATAATAAAAATGATTAAATGGAGCTCTCGGTACTAAAATGATCCATACTGCTTGCATAAAATTATTTTATGGTGTGAACACAAGTGTTACAAGTGAAACCAAAAGTATTCCAACACCTAATGAAATTCACATTAAACGCGATCGCTAATTGCCTGAATCAAATGAAATTGTTAATGATATATGTATAATATAATGAATTGCTAGTTTTCACCTGATTAATTAGCGCGAAGGGGACTGAGGTATGCCAATGAGATGAGGCAATTTAGCTGTGCAGTTGACTGTGAGATATTCAGTGACAGTGACTAGCAAGTAGCTATCGCTAATATTAGTACAAGCACAGTTTTAACTGTTTAAAAATGAAAATGGTGAGGTTGAAATATAACGATAATAATGGTAACAACGCGATAAGTGTCCAAATATATTATGTGACGTGCCAACTAAGTTATCATAAATGGCGTTGCGTCTATGATCAACTATAGCAATAACGTTTGCTCTATTTCAAATGCATCCACAAATAACCAACAATAAACTCTTATTTCAATGTCGTCACATGTTATTCTGTATCGTCACATACCAATACCTATATTGACACCATCGGCTGAATCATTGTGCATCTTATACAAATCAGTGCACATTTTCTGTATCGTACTGATCTCGCTAGCGAATGCATTGTACATTTATCGCGACATCTTAATTGCAAATATTTTATTTACCTGTTTTACCTACCTTTTTTTACCGTTTTACCTACCTACTTTTGGTTTCGGGCGTAGGGAGCCTTAATAATTATTAAAGTTATTGTTAGGATTGGACCGACTAATATATAAATTAAATAACAAAAACACATAGTACTAATTTGGAGGCTACTTATTGTTTTCTAAATTGGCGACATGTCGAGGTCATCCGGCAAGTACATACCGCTGAACTGTTAAATTATCATATCTTAGCAATGTCTCCATGAGTTACGTATAACATACGATAATACTACTATATACTATACTTATGCATTACATTACTATGAACTTATTTATATTGAATCTAATCCCGAAGTTTGAAGAGTATCCATAACTACCTTTTCACCTGGTTGAATTGGTTCTTGTTGGAATAGTATGTAGTATCGTATTGAACAATATCGTTTTAAGTTACTTTAATTATGATCAATACCACTACATTATAGTAGAAATGAAGTAATGCCCGTATTACAGGATTTACAAAAATACTCGCAGCAAAATACGCTTCAATCGTGTCATTCAAGAAAGAATGAAACTGTGGTACAAAAGAGTATTATTTTACTTAGTGTATGCGGTATTATGGTCTGCTAAACAGAGTAATAGAGTTTGCGGTTAGCCTTTTCTTTAAAGACAAATCGCAGTTCGTATCATTGTTACGTTGCGAATACTCGTGTTTTTATTCTTTTAAACGTTCAGGGGGTTGCGCAAGGCATTCACATGGAACCGTTATTGTACATACTGGTCACGATAAGTGTGCGTTCACAAATTGTTCACATAATGTGTACACACTAAAGCTAGTTTTATGTTTTTTAAACGAATGAAAATATGAGGGAAGTCGTGCGTCTTATTTTTTGCGTGATAATTAACACTCGTTTGCATAGCATGTTTCCCCGTTTGGTATCGGGTGGAGGTGTTGGGATTATGCTAATTAAAATTAATTATAATTAAATTGATTCTTTTCCTTCCATATTGTCACAATCTATGTATCAAACTGTCAATCAACATTCCTTGTATTACGCTTTTTTAATAAAGTAGTTTGATATCGACGAAATTGTTCTATACCGAATCTAACACTCTTTCAATACATCATCTTATTTGATTTCAATATTTTGAGGTATTATTGAAAAAAACAATACTCCTTAATAAATATACTCGTAAACGACTACTTATCACAATATTATCATAATCTGCTTATGGCAAATTCGTCGTATATTTTAAAACACTTTATTTTGGGGATTCCTTTCTCTTTATAAAATCCTTGTTATTCCAATTCGTATTGCAATTACAAAAGTACTGCCATGAACATTCAAACTATCTGTGATGATTATTTCAAATTGTTCATCATTTTTACATTCTTCTCCATTGTCAAGTTCCACAATGGAGGTCTCCATGTTAGTCCAATTGATTATATGTAAATCACGCTCAACGAAGATTATTTCTAGTAAATATCAGGTAAGGCTTGGTGACCGTGCAATGTAAAACACCGCACGACGGAGATTCGCGTCGCTGCCTGCCATTGTCGAAATTACGGGTGTTTCAGATAATTGTGTCTCATAGTGTGTATCGTATTCTTGGTACGTTTGCTCAAAGTTTTAAATTACTGTTTCACTGATATAATATCTCGGGACATCTGATACTGATAGATCTATCACTATCTATAAATATATAAAAATAATGTCATATAATATACTGCATGTCTACTGCCTACAAACAAAAACAAGTAAATGCAGTCCTGATGTTATGATTAATATACAGTATCAATTATGAAACTGAACGTAGAAAATCTACAAAACATGCCAAGAATTGGAAGTGCATTGGATGAAGGTAACGGACAGGAAGAGGGAGCAGGTGCGCCGGCGCAGCGGTGCGCAGCCGTGCGTGCGGGCTTGTCGCGCAATATGGGCCTGGGATCGTATGCCGTGCGGCCGGGGGTCGGTAGTGTTGACCCTCAGTAACCCGTGCCGACAGATTAACAATATTTGGAACCTCGAAAATAATTTTTTAATTATTTTTATTATCAATACGTTGATAAAGTTATACACACTATTTTTGGCGATGAACGTAACGATAGATTTTAAGTTACACACAACACAATAGACGCATTGTTGTATGTTACAGTGCAATAAATCAACTAAATGTACCGAAGAATAGCAAATAAATGTTTACATTATTGATAGAAACAGTTGTTTCTGCTGAACAAGCATGAACAACAAAAGGCATATTAGAAATTAAAAAATATATATTTTAGAAGGTATATTCCTATAAACAATTACTCAGTATTTTTGTTCCAAACATTCCTATTAATGATAATATTTATTACGATAATACAGGATAGAGCCTGGTTCAACAAACTCGACGAAAACAGAGCAAAGCGTAAGGATAACACCAATCCTTCTGGCACCACACACGTGCTTAAGGTGCGGACGCCAATGCCGATCCTATATTGGACTTTTTAGTCATCAAAGAAAGTGTCTATAGATACTGCCTCAAACATCGCCTGAAATAGACGTACAGACCATTATGTATTACGTATGTAATAAAGGAAATCATAAAAAATTGTATACTCTATCTGAAGTTCTCTATAACACTTCCTTAAACTATAAGTATTCAGGATGCGTTTAATCTATGAATTCTCTAAATGTCATTACTCACCAGCTCAGGATGTATTTCTACGTACAAGCTCTATACAGTCGATGGCTGTTCGATGATGTCATCCATGTGTGTCTAATGCCTTTTTTGTACGTTAGGCTTCACAATTATGGTATCATCTTCAGCATCGTAAACGATTGGAACATAAACCTTCTTTTTAATAAAACATGACTTCACCTCTGCTTCGTTCTTGTGGGGATATTTCTACATATATATCTTCCAAGTTTTTTGTTGATATTTGGTTACATTGTGAATACTAACCTTTGTACATTCGATATTCATTGGGTAGTTGGTATATTTGTTTTCTATTTGAGAATTTGATGTTTATTGTGCTTTGAATCAAACAGTCTATTTAATACTTTTCGTCTTTATCATCTTTAAATACCAATCGCGCCTGAAGAGCTGGACGAATATTTTAAGCTACATTATCATTTTATTTCAATATGTTCACTTTGGTAATTTATAAAAGGATTATTAATAGAATGTCTGCAGTATAACAATTTTAATTGAGACATATCAAAGTCCTAACATAGCCAAACTATCGGTTCCGCGCTAATAAGCACGGGTGCGCCGGCGCCGGGAGAGAAAGGGCGTTCTAATTTGGAAAGTGAGAAGCCAGACCGGCGTAGCTTGGTCCTAGTGCGACTTCGGGGTTTTGCCTGATGTACACTTGTCGTGATGATGTAATAGTTTTTTTTAGTCTGCGAGAGGTTGTAATTCAAAATTTTTTTTATTCATCCCTATTTTTCGTACAGGTACACTTCAGCGACATAGCTATTCAGTTCTAATTTAAAATCCCTTATCAGTTTCGAATGTCAAACGACGAGATAAAGATCAGGCGTTTTTAATCATTCTGAAATTGTATAATTTGTGATAAAGGGGATTAGCATATACACAAACATTTAGAAAGTCTAGGAATGACTTCGTAGCGTTTATTTATCTATGTTAACAATATATCAAATGAATTGTTATTGCTTATGTAAATTGTATGTATCAGCGTAGGATTCTCGTTAGTAATGGGATTCGAAGATTAAAATTTGTCAAAAATCCCGTTGTGACAGTTAGCTTATTCTAAATGTGCAGAATATTTTGTGCTGATTAAGTGGTTTTTTTGTCAAGTCCAAGTGGACGTAGTGATTTTGTGACCCCTCTAAGGAATTAACATTTTCTCTCTTGTCATATTTTATTATCATGATACATTGTTGTTTTGAATTACAGTCTTTACTACAATGTAATCATCACATACGGTAGCAGCGACTCATATCGTTACATCACCTCTGGATTCCCCGAAGAGGTAGAACAGAGAACATACACTCCCGCGTTTTAACAGAGTTACGTTCAGGCAATCCAAGTTGCAAAACCCCAATAGGACCCGCTTCGAGATTTGAACCTAGGACCTCTTGATCACGTTCACGATCAGTCACGTTTGTAACCATTCTACTAATGAGGCAGTCAATTTGATTTAGAATGAGGTAATATGCATTTCAGGAAGATAGCTAAGGCTTACTCGTATTTCGCTAATACAATATCATAAAACACATTTGTAGTAATAAATATTGACAAACAGTAAAAGTTAAGAATATGCTTAGTATTTTGACACGTTGTTCGAACGAGATGCTAACTAGTGTGATACGACATACAATGAGCTCACAACGTGTAGGTAGCGAGGAGCAGGACGAAGCTGTAGCACTGCGCTCTGGGGGCGCACCGTTACTGCCCATATACGAGCAGCCATAACCCGGATACATGCGGGGTCAGTGTATAAACCGCTTTACGATACAAAGAGCGATTTATTGTATCAGACAAAAGAGAAGACACCCGTAAGCCGAATACGAGAGTGGGGACGACATAAAAATAAGATTTCGATTTAATTTCAACGGAAACGAAACTAGATTTATTGATCCATGAATTCAACATTGGAGGAATATTTCAAGTTATTTATGAAAACATATAAGATTAGACTTATTTATTTTTATATCGATATAATTTGGACTAATTAAAATGTTACGGATGTAATTTTTGTATGTCTATCTATCAGTGTAAAGCGCTAAGTTAATATCCTAAAGTTGAAAAGATCTGTTGAAATTGTGAACCAATCATGTTATAAGGATATATTAAATGTATGCAATGTGTAAAGGGTATTCGTCAATATATCAACATCAAAAGTGAAATTACAGATTAAAGTGTATACTTTTACATTACATTTGCAATAGTGTTTGTTGTCAGAAAAATTGCTAGCCACTTAAAAGCAACTGTATATTTATGGAGTTCCCTACAAAATTCTGAGAAAGTACAGTGCGGACAAGTTGGGGTGAATGTCTCAGAAAATAGCGATGTCCATTTATTTCTGAGAATTTCAACGCAATCACCAGCTATGTTCGAGTTTTTTGTCATTTAAAATGTTGTCGTGTGCCGCTTCTGGTGATATTGCCTGTTGTCCGTAGATGACGGCGGCTAGTTACCAAAAACTGTCTGCTTGTTTGCTACGTTTCATTTAATATCGCTGACTTTATTCGAAACGCCTTCGGTTTGAAATAATAGTAATAGTAAATATCAACTACTCTGAACATCCTCGATAATTTAAATTAGATAGGTGAATATACAAATTTTACATGGTTGTATTATGTTTGAGTTAAGTAGGGGATTCGCTCATGGATGTTTTTTCAGGATAGCTCGACTGGTTTCGTACTTTATGTATGTTATGACAAATGACTGACCGCGGTAGTGTTATTTATACGCACACGACCTTGTAACGCCGATGACCGAATTGCGAAGTAATGTCAAAGTTACTGCGAAGAGAAGTGATCTCATCTCGCTCGTAATGTACTTGTTCGTAAGTTTGTGGACATAACAAAATCGACATGCTCGGAAATTGAAATGATTTCTTTAATGACTTTAATGAAGTAATGTTTTTAATTGTTATTGTTTTGCTTAGTACATAGCCGCAAAGTCAGTTTAAATCCGTTGCAATTTAACTCGAAGTACTTTTGCGTTCAAGCAATTTACTTTTAAAATTATGTTTTGTTCTAATCTACTTGGTTTGATGCTGAGTTTTTACTGTACTTAAAAAATAGATCGTATTCTCTTCTCATTTCGAAAAAATGATTTACTACCCTACTCATATTTATCATAAATATTATAAATATGAGTACTTTCTGCATATAACACTCTTCAAGGCGAAAGAGGCAAATGCAATACCTGAGCAGCGATTTCTGGGAAAAAGACGCTACCACATCCCTATTAGTTACATATAATTAAAAATAATGATTTCTTAACAGCAAAATCGTCCAAAAAAAAAACAAAAAATGTGCATTTTATGCGGTTATGTTAATAACAAAAGGCGATTCCGTTACAGAAATATACCGTATTATCAGGAGCTGTATATCTGGTCGTAAATATACTTCAAATCTATATAGTGCATAAGATAGGAAGCATATTAAGTTTGATCCCATAAAATTATATAAAAATGATACAATTGGAGATAATAAATATTCTATTTTCTCTCACGTGCTTTCGAAGCCCCACCACCGACGTCAGATTTATGATAGCAGTATAACAATCAGTACTTATTCCCAGTGTCTCACTAGTACCGTATCTTGTAACGATCATCGTATTGTGACTTCACTCTTGATTCTCTTAATTAGTACGTGACACTGGTGAGAGAAGTCATGATATTTAAATATATAGGAGAACTCGAATTTTAAGATGAAGTTTTAGAAGATTCATTGCTTTGATATGTCGTGGCGTCCGTCGGCTGTCCGTGGCAAGCCGCCGTAAAAATATATTGCCTGATACCATACCTGGATACAGGTGTTCTAAGAGGCGACTAAACCCGGCGCTGGCAGATCGCTGTATAGCGATGTCTGTCTAGGCACAGCTAAATGCCCCACTCGGCCAGGGGCAGCAGCGTAGCGGGTGCAAGAAGCTCTGCTGTGCGACTCACAACCCTCATAACCAGCGTCGGGATTATGGGCATATCCCTCAGGGGAGGACTATGTCCAGCTGTGGACACCAATAGGCTGATGATGGTGATCATGTCGTGGCTTCTTCTTCCGGAGATACATTTGACATTTGTCCATGGAACGATTTTGATCTGAATTTAAAATCTCTTGTTATCTTTTTTGTATTCTTTTGTATTTTACATGTAGATATTGTTTTGAAAAGGAGTGACGTTTAATTTTTATAATGTACTTTCATGAGCCCATTGTCCGTTTTATATACACAGTATACACTAATATATTAAAATTGTCATTAACGGTAGTTAGATAATTTCAATTATATTTTATTCTACGGCGATATCTTACACTTGAACTATTTAGATAACGGATAACTGTCTCTTTCACACTTTATTGCCTGGCTGCGCTTAATTAGCCTTTTACCAACACAAAGCTCGCACTTGGTGAGCACTTGTTGCTGCGTTTGTATTGTCGCGGTTCGAGAGATCCTCCATCGACGTTGTCTCAAGCTCCTCTTAGGCATTTTTTGTTCTTTGCTTTTGACACTAAGTCAAATGTTTAATGTTGTTCTGATGCCTATAATAATTTTAGGTTTATAATAAGTTTATATTGACCACTTGACGAAAATACTCGAAAGAACATTTATTCTTTTGTTATTAGTAGGTACTAAAACTTATAAGATACCTATGTATATCAGATATATTACAGCATTTACCATCACATACTATATTAAAACTAAAACATTTCAAGGATAGGCCCTTCAACTTGTATCTTTTTCATCCGCTAATTCGCATGTTGGCGAGTCATTAAAAACGTATCGGATCCCACATTTTCCCACCAAGTTATGTTTATAGGATTCGCTCTCAAAATCTGACATCTCATTAGGTCGTGGCGAGACGGTTATCAGCCGATCACGAGCCTCACGGCACTGGGAGCACGATTCTAATATTTAGCTTCACATTCTGTGGATTGGGTTCTATTAGAAAGTAGAAAGGCTGGATTGAGACAGACTCTTAATGTCAACTGTAGCCAATATCAGAAATGTCATTATAGGCATGTGGGTTATGTTGTGGTCGTGCATATGGTTGTTTCATAGGACATTTGGCATATGCATCGCCAACCCGGTTTACCGCGCGGAATATATTAGGGTTCGGTTAACCCAAACAAATAACAGAATAAAACACGGAACCATAGTGCAAAATTATAAGCATTTTTTTATTCACTTTGTTATTAATTATTCTTTAACTTGTCGTGTTGTTAAAGTATTATTCGTTGTTTTAAAATATATAATGTACATCTCTCGTGTAATGTATAATCAAACTTACTTCAGTCTACAGAATATATATTATTTTTTGTGCTATGAAGATCGAAATATCTACTTAAAATTCTATCTTTTGGTAGTGTCAACGTCCTCTGAGACTTCCTGAGAATAGGCGGATTTTTTTCATTAAAAATTTTGTGTAAGCGGTAAATAAAATATAAAATGAGCAAACTGAAATGACATATTTTGAACTACCTCTGTAGGTTATGAAATAAATATGCAAATAGCTACGCTTTTTCCTCCAACTGAAACAAAGTCTTTATTTAGTGTAAGTCTGAAACTTTCATGTGCCAATGTCATGCAAGTATTTATAACTTAATGGAATACTGAACTCTTCAAATTTATTTTCCTAATCAAGGTATTTTGTGGTTGTTTGCAATGTTTAACTTTTCGAAAGCTGCTTTGATCGAAGCTTCACGTCCGACATTGAGATGATAAACATTATTGTGCTTTGAGCATTTCGGTTGATTAAGTTCTCTAACAGCTTAATCGGGAAAAACGTGGTACATATTGAGAATTTTCTAAGATTTTTTATTTCTCATTTCTCATGCTTCATTAATACGAGTACGTATTTTGAAAAGCTTCCAACAAATTAATCTTCTGTGATTAATGTCCATTTTAAAAATTTCTTGAATTTTCCTCGAACTTTTCTTGGACATCTTTCTTTTAAATTAAAATGTATATCAGCAAAATACCTTTAGAGCGACGTAAATATATTTAAAATAAGGTTTCACTGCAAACGTCCAAGTTGTGATATTACTTACTTTTGAACTTAACTTTGAGATAATCTCAGTACTGTGCGCCATGGAGTTCTTAAACGACTGGTCGATGCTCTTAAAAGTACCTTTAATGCTACGAACAAGTTTACTTTAAGGTGATCACTTACCGTCCGGTGTCACGTTAGCAATAAAAAACGTACAGTTTCACAATAAACTAGAGCAATAAAGACGAGAATATCTATAATATGCAAATACAGTTGCAGACGAAATCACATTATTTAAGAGTAAACGTAGTTACAGACTTTTATCTACTTGTTTACTTGGAACTTTTCAATATTTTGTTTTTCCCATATCGCTAGATAAATGTTTTCAGCTCTGGCACTTAGAAAGTTATATTTAATATTATTATCAATATTCTCTATTATACCTTTGAAAATTTGGGTGGATTTATCACGATCATTTATTGACCCATTTAAGCCTCCACTTTAGCACTTAGGTTTCGCAAATTAGCAATATCTTTTGGAGTACATGTTAAAATCAGCAGACAGTTTTATGTTAAATACTTCGACGCAAAGGGTGTGTCCACATACCAATTCACGGTTATTGTGGATTGGTACGTGGACAGAAATTACTTATACACGGTATAAAAAGACAATCTAAATTCACATAGATAAACGATAATAAATGTCAGCAAGTAGGTGGATAAAATTTAATACTATTTTATATATAAATAGCAACAATATTCTTATAGTTAGACAATCTCAATTCAGTCTAACTGGGCACAAAAATATAAATAAAATGAAGCTGAAGATAAGTAAATAGACGAACAAATTTGTATCTTGTTTTATAACTAGCAAAAACATGCTCAAAGCTCCATTTAATTTTCGACTCGCTTAAATGCCTCTCTCAGACCGTGTTAGTCAAAACGCTGACTAATTTTGCTTGAACAACTCTCCTCTCTAATCTGAACCATATTGCACGAGCGCTATCCATTTAATGTCCAATACAGTTCTACTTAACCGCAAATCATGCCAACAAAATTGTATGAGAATACAATTCGTTCAAAATGCAGTTCATGGCGCTTACGAGTTCTTTGATCCGAAGCGTATTTCGTCCGCACAATTAATCTGGTAAAAGTTATACTTTGTTATTATTCGTCTGCAATGAATCACTTTTTGATTTTTTAATACAAGACCCGCTGGTCCGTTGTTATCGAAATTTAATAATAGCTATTGAAATAATAAAAACGGTTTCGGTACGCAAGGTTGATGTCCAAATTGTGTACGCTGATTTATTGGAAATGTAAACTAGTCTAAATACATATCTAAAACAATGTTCACGATCCAGTTGAGTAAGTGGTTTTTAAATAACATGAAAGTGTTTTTAAAACGGCAATTTTATAACAATAATGTATTCACAGTATCATAAACCGCTATTGTCGTATCAATTTGAGACTAAATACACGCGAAGTAAATATAGACTGTCTTAGATACTCTAATAGAATTATAATAATATATTGGCGATAAAAGTGTTGGATACTAAACTGTAGAACATTTACTACACTTTACAAAGAATTAAAAACACAACACCTTACCCTACTATCGCGAACAATATTAGGGTTTCAGTCTAAGGAATAAAATAGAAACACGTTCAATTCTATAAAGATTTTCACGTAACTTCACGCCTTTTATCCCCCAAGAGGTAGGCGGAGGAGTGTAGTACACCCCCACGTTTAACCAGTTACGTTTACTTCGCACTATGGATTAGGTGGTGAGTCTATTGCCATGCATCGGGCACGTATCCAAACTCCAAGCTACTGCTATAAAATCCGAATTAGAAAAATTTTGTAGTGCCCGACCATGGAATTGAATCCAGGACTTCCCGATCGGTAGTCGCACTTGCAACCAACCCGACCAACGAGGCAGACTTGTTCTCTTCAAATCTCTGTCTTCAAATTAAAAGTTCTCTTTCATTAATACTTACATTTTCACTCGGTACAAGACTATAGTACGTATGGGCTGTTTTAGTATACTGCATTCCTTATTTTCCACTTGGGCGTATGTAACGTGATTCATAAGTGGTGGAACGCATAAAACTTGAAATTCGTAAAAAGAACGATCGCAATAAAACGGTCTAAGTGACGACCAAGCAAGACCCTGACATCGGCCGAATGACATCATAGATTCCTTAGCCTCGACGCCACCCACGCTCGCATTAACATTAACTTAACACATTGACTAGATGCTTACGTACCTTATTTTCTTCCCAACATAGACCAATAGTGAGTATTGGTCTTATTATTCGTACAGATAAGTTACTTAAATGTACTAAATATGGTGTTTGCTATGAATGATTCAAAGCAGTTCCCTGCTATTGTAGCAGTAGCTCGGATGGATTTAATCGAAGCAACATCAATGAGAGCGAAAGTGGCAGCCGTGGATGAAACCATGCGTGTTCATGGTTTCTTCGTACGCACCGACCGTGACTCTGGTCACGGTGTACGTATATCGATACCACTTTCATTCAACTGCAGTTTCCACCTTTCTAATCAGTTGGTGCATGTCGCCGAAGGACTTGTCACTTTGCATATACATATGTTTGTTGTCCATCGATGAGTTTTTCTTGGCTTGCCTTTTGTTCTAATGAACCTGAAGGCTGAAGTAGGAGATATGAATCTGATTCACGACCTAAATAAGTATTTGTGTTATGAGAACTATTATTATTTCTCTGTGTAAGGTTACATGAGCTGTTTGTTGGCTTGTCTTTCTACACACTCTGCCTAATTTGGAATCCAATTGCCTTGTTGTCTGAAGTGTGAGTTTTCTGAAGATATTTTCATTATTTTGATACGTCCATTTTATTTCTTACCTTCTTTGTTTTTGTTTACTACCAGCCAATATATTCAGTATTTTATAAGTTTCGTCTTCAATAAAAGCTTTTAAAAATTATCGGTACATATTCCAATAATTACATACATATGTTTGGTCTCGCGGTCGAAAGTAAGATAATTACAAAAATTTAGCACTGTTGGATCAGTAAAGGACATAAAGAATACGAATGTCTCTTTGTGAAATATGCTCATATCCAACAGACACAATAAACTTGGTTGAAAATGTTGATTAGCTTAGTGTTGGCACATTTTAATGACTAATAAAAATACATGATACCTATTATTCCATTTACGATAAATATGTGTATATGAATGCAGTAAAATAAAAAATTGAAAATCATTAGGATTTTGCTTGATTGTCTTATAGGACTATTTTGTTGTTCAGTTCCTTCCTTAAAGAGAAACATTGAGAATGCAATTCTTCCACATTTTAAACACCAAGTTTTCCTTATAGAATATTTTACTTTTATAAGAAATTCACTTTTTAATGGATTATATTATTGCAAAAAATTTAAACGTTCCGTAACTGTCCTTCCTACGTGCGGCGGGCCGCCTCTTAACATTGCAATGACACAGTAGCGAATGCTCTCACGTACTAACGTGGGGTGGTTTTTTTTATCACTCAGTGAACAATCAACTATTTTCATAGCTGTTTACTCAAGTTAATCATCAGCCAGTTTACTCAATAATGAAGTGGCTTCTTTTGATAATAGCTGTCTGTGTGATGTTACGACTTGTTTATTTATTTTTTTCGATCGTTTCTTTTTTGCCAAAGCTCATGCCAATTATGAACTTTCAAATTTCATATATTATTTTTATAAAAATTCGTCAATTTTTTCTAAAATATTTTAACATTACTATGTATTTCAAATAAAGGAAATAATAGTGAAATAGAAACACTAGAACATTCTCGAATTATCTTTCAACAAATCCACACTGCTCACGATACGTGCCGTGGTGTCCCGCGTGCAGTCAGCAAACTTCAAGTCTAGATTCCGTCTATGTTATATTTATGAGCGGGCTCATCACTTACTCATAGCTCCCAGTTATTCCTAGTCTGGATGTCGGCCAGATTTATCCAGGTCGAAGTTTGTTGATTTGAAGGTTTATTAATCGTACGAATACTTCAATAACAGATCGTTGCTCGCATTCCATGTTTATCTGTCGTTCTCATAAGTTATAGTGCTATTGTCATATTGTAGTAGATATCTGTGTGTAGAATTATCTCTATAAATGTATGTTTATACATGTTTGTATTTATGTTGACTGCCCCAGTTGCCGAGCCATTGTAAGCGCGACTCCTGATCAAGAATGACTCTCAGTTCAATTTCCCGGTCGTACTAGGTGTTATTAGGGTTTTTTTGTTACGAAAATCCCAATAGTAGTTTATTTAGGATTTGTGCCCGGTGTATGCCAATGGGTTCACCTCTATTAGTATATGATTGGTCGTATAGCAGAACTGGTGGATCTTCGGAATGTGCTGTACCCCTCTGCATACCTCTTCGGAAAAATGCACGCGGATATTATGTTATGTACGTAATTTTTTTGCCTTTGGTTACCATAGCATATATTTTATATAACGAAGTTATGATTTTAATTGTTTTCATTGTATATGGTTTCTATTAAATTCTGATTATACAATTTTGATACTACAAAGCTGTTTCAAACATATTAAGGCTATATTATTTCTTTAGTCAAATGATACCAAGACCGTATTATTTCTATAGAATCGTAAGATATCATTTCTTCCGATTCTCTTTTCAAAAATTTCGCATTGCATCAAACGGTATCGTAACAAAATAATCACTATTCAATGACCGTCGAATTTTTTTCTATAGCGTTTTCATGAGTATGTATCTGTATTTATAGTACAGCAGAAGCGATAATATTAATAATAAGTATTACAAAGACACTGACTGACTGCCCTCTCCTGGTCGAGGGGTTGCGAATGCGACTACTGTTGGATATTTCTATCTCTGAGTCTGACTTGTGCCCGGTGTATGGCAATAGTTATTCCTTAGGGGGAAGTAAGCGTAACTGGTGAAACGTAGGAATGTACTGCACTCCCCTGCCTACCTCTTCGTGAATTACAGCCATGATATTACATTATGTTACTCAAAATACATGGTTATTTGCAAAAATATAATATCTTAAACTATGCAGTGTTTAACAGGGATTTGAACTACTGAGTCTAAGGAGCACATCTTATATTATTATTGCGTCACCAAATCAGATCTCTTACGGGGTAGGTAGGATGCAATGCAATATAACGTGCAATATACAAGTAATAAATAAGCTCAAGTTAAATAGAAATTTTGAACTTTACTGTTTTATTGTTATAGCTTTTATTGGACAAGAACCTTGTAATTTCTTGTTGCGAGCCAATTATCATTTTATATCGCTTATCACGAGATACTTTAAAATAACGAATACCATTTCAATGTAATCCGTATCATTATATTTTCGTCGACACCTATTGTTATATGATGGGTTTTGTACTGACGCTGTGTTTGGTGGTTGTTTTGCAATAATTTTTTGCTTTATTTTTCTATATCCTTGTAATCTCCATTGCTTTGCTAGTCTAAAACTTATCTTGTATGGTTAGATAAAATTTATTAGGGAATACGTTTAAATAATCATAAAATAAATAAGGATACGAAATAATCAATATATTACCAGTTGTTTGACAAATATGTATCTTTTTATTTTTGTTAAAATGCATAATTATGTGATAAAGATAAAATTCTTTCTTGCAGTGAGATCAATGAACTCTTATTTTTCTTGTTCGTGATATTGGAAATTCTGAATGTCCATTAATGTGTTATGGATACGTAGTTTGAATCAAGTCTGATTTATAATATGTTTATACGCAGAGCTCATCTCTTTTACTTAGAATAATCAATGTGCATATCTCAGAGTTGTTTGTAGTGTTTCGCTCGTAATAATCAACGGATATATGTATTGTCCCCAGATATCTGACATCGTGGTGGGCCAGGAACCGAACGTGACCGCCCGCGAGGCGCTGCTGAGCTGGGCGCGCCGCTCCACCGCCAAGTACCCCGGCGTGCGCGTCGCCGACTTCACCTCCTCGTGGCGCGACGGACTCGCCTTCAACGCTCTCATACACAGGAACCGCCCCGATCTGATAGACTGGCGTAATATCAGGTGAGACTTACACGAACGTGTTACTATGAAACAATATCTAAAGAATCGTAGATGTCATCTTATATTCATACACACAATATACACATCGTGTGTATGATTTGTATTTTCATTGTCATCGTCAACTCTTATCTTCCCACTGTTGGGCACGGATCTCCTCTCTGCTTGGTAAGAGTTTAATGTACACATATCTGTATACAGCCTTAAAAACATCGACCACGTACATATCTCTGCTAACAATTACACATATGTATGTACATGGAATATTTTTGAGTTACGTATGCACCGTTACACAAATCGTTGCATAGCATACACTGGAATGATTCAGTTTTTTACGTGCTGTATTTGCATGCATGCTCAGCTGGTTCATTTGTTTGAAGCAATCGATTCGTTTGTTGACTTCATTTTATTTTACTGTACTGTTCGTTGATGGCTTATATAATACATATTTACCATTTAATGTTATGGCTGTTGGTGAATAAATTTACTACCGATAGGTGTATTCAGCGTTACGATTAGTGTTATCGTTATCGCATGGTTAAAGATGAAAATGATTCTCATCAGGTCGCGGCAGGTCCGTGAGCGTCTGGAGACGGCGTTCCACGTGGCGGAGAAGGAATACGGAGTGACCAGGCTGTTGGACCCTGAGGGTACGTGGCTTGTCCAACAAAAGTTTATCTAAAGATATTTTCCTCTTTCTAGCGTGGAGAATTTTGGACAGGATATTTTAAGAGTATTGTTAAACTAAGTGAAAATTAATAAATTAACATAATATCAGGTAAACTTAATAGTATTCACATTGACTCTAAATTAAATAACATTATTTATCGCTCGAGATAATAAATGTATACCACAGGGCCTTCTCGTAATTTTTTCGAAATTACGAATTAGACGACAGATTTAAGATTCGTATTAGGATTTTTAGTATAGCTACTTATCTGTTCGTATCTCGGAGTATTCGCGAAGACGAACTGGAGCAAGATATGAATCACTGCAGCAGGCGCTCGCACAGAAATACTCTGCTCCTCGGCGTTACTTGTAGGATGACGAAACACGTAAGCGCGGGACGGATATTTTAGTGCGGGATTCGTAACTTGAGTGTCGGCGTAACACGAACATACTAAATCATGCAATTGTATCGTTTGTTAGGTTTTATGTCCTAATGTACTATACTATCCTAGTAATCCTACCATAATACGTACTTATATACACTGGGTCATTAAACCGTGCGTCTACGTATAAAACAAAGTATAGACAATAATATGGTAAGAAAATTAAATTCATCTGTCGTTGATTGTTTGCATACATGTAGGTGGATACATTTCAATTCCATAGTTAGGCATTGTTAGTCTAGTATTCGTACAGTGGACGTAATGCGGGCGTTCAATATAATAAATATTAACACTAGTTAATAGGAAAGGTGTTTGAAGAAAAATAAACTGCACCGATCACTTCTAAATTGTTATTGCGTTATTAATTTAAAATTTTTGTCAATCGAAAACTTTGGTACTAAAAAGCATTTCTTATAGTCAAAAATAAAAAGGTATTTTTTTATGCATATAGTTGACTGAACTTGACCTGAACTAGGTTAAATAGTAACTTATAGAATTCAGAAGTATGAAGAGAGTGATGACTCTGCCTGCCCAGTGAAGAATTTGCGTAACGGTATATACCAACAATATAGTTCATAACTCAACGTGACTGAGGCATACAACTTTCCCGCGGCTCCGCCCGTTCCCATAGCCGAGCGTCACGCTTCGTTAGCGAGCGCGAATGTGCTGCCGCTTAATGTAGTAAGTGTTCAACACACGGACCGATGCCACGATAAACTTTATCGAGCGGAACCGATGTTTCGAGTCAGTCGATGATACCGTCGTCGCAGTGTTAGTAGTCATTAGTATCATGGTGGGTTTGGTTGATGTGATGTATTTTGTCTCATTCGATTAGAGTAGGTACAATGCTTCACTGTTAGGGTTGATACTTAAGTTTTTTTACTAATAATTTAGTGTTCAAGTAATTTTGTATGACAATTAACGGGGTGTTTATCCGAGTGAGTTCTCAGGAATAGCATCGCGTTTGAGTATCTGTTAACGATTAGAAAAAAATAACATCACCCCTATAATCCCTGAAGAGGTAGGCAGAGGAAGGTAGAACACACCCACGTTTCACCAGTTACGTTTACGTTCCGCTATGGAATGGGTGGTGAGCCCTTTGCCATACACCGGGCACATTTACTAACTCCGAGTCAGTACCATAAAATCAAAATTACTCCAGTAGTGCCCGACCGGGGATTTGAACCCATGACCTTTCAATCGGCAGTCGAGCTTGCAACCAACACAACCAACGAGGCAGTCCGTTAACTGTTTAACTGTTAACAGCTTTAATTAAAATCTAGACACCTGTATGACACATGTATTGTATCTATATGAAATGAACACAATATGCGCTATCAGTCTTGACGCTTACATATTAAAAGACTTAAATCGTGTAAGCGTTCGACTAATCAATAGCGCACGTGGACACGCGTGAATGCGACCAATTAGTCACCTGTCCGAAAGCGCTGGTGGCTGCGGCGGGTCTCATACAGGTCCCTCATTCAAATACATTCAGTAGAGCTCATTCAATACTGTTTACGACCTATTGTTCGCTATTAGCATTTGAATATAGAGTAGTGACGTCATTAGTCACTGTGATTTGATTAGTGGATTTAGTCTTCATCCTGTCGCCTAATTATAATGTTAACGACTTGTCGCGTTCGGTCCGGTGGGTGGCGGTGGGCTCACGACCTATACCATGGTGGGACGTAAACGTAAGTGGTGAAACGTGGCAGTGTACTACATTCCTCTGCCTACTTCTTACAGGAATCCAGGCGTGATGGTGCCTTAATAAATTGTTGCTCACCATCTGATAATATTAGTTGATGCTTGACACGACTGTGTTACTTTCATACTAGTGCAACTTCGTTGCATTAACCGCGTTTTATTCGATTAATATTTTAATACGGCTACATGAAAAGTGTACATTGTTATTATAAATTTACAGTTTTCATATATTATTACAGAAAAATTACAATGCACTTAAATTACAACAATTATGATAATTCATCGCAAGCACTAGATTTTCATTTGCTAGGGTTGTCACTGACGAAGGCATTGTACAAATATTATTCATCTTTAAACATTACATTTCGTATTAGAACGGTGGCATTTACTTTATTCTTATGTATTTATAGTTTATAATGTATTGAATGATAAGTTGTTAATCAAACCTCCTACGACGAGTGTCTGAACGCTTTGCATATTAACGCGCAGTCAGTATTAGCGACAACCCTAGCGAGAGGTCACACGGCAACACGTCATTATTCGCGGCAGCCCGCTCATTGTTCGGCGCGCGTCTTTTGTTCCGCGGTCGCGAACACCCTCGGCGAGAGGTACGCGATCATCATTTTACGCCAACATGATCTCGGCGTAAGTGTTAACATACCTTTGTTTGAAATTAAGGAAAAATATATGTGTGAATAGTGACGCTAATGAGTATCCATTTTGCTTGTGATGACACCGTCAAAGCCGGTTAAAATTCGATCTTTGTTTCATTAAAAAAAACATATCTAAGGATAGAGGTATTTGGCACTATGCGCTCGTTGCTAACTCCGTGTGGGACCTGGATTTAAAATTACGTAGAAAATTATATAAATATTGGAACGATTTTTTAAATTGTCCTGTTTCGATGTGGCCGCAGACGTGGACACCCACGAGCCGGACGAGAAGTCGCTGATCACATACATCTCGTCGCTGTACGAGACGTTCCCGGAGCCGCCGCCCGTGCACCCGCTGTTCGACGCGGAGTCGCAGCGGCGCGCCGCCGCCTACACCGAGCACGCCGCGCTGCACCGCGCCTGGCTGCACGAGAAGTGCTCGCTTATGCAGGTAGACAGCCATGTCTAGAATGTTCTATACCACAATCGACACGTGTTACGTCTTCCTATATTGTCTTTAATCTCTGTGACATACTCGGCATATTACCGTATGTTTTCTTTGTTGCCCTTGACACTGTTAATTTATTCCGTACGTATGTATAGATAAAAACATTCTCTTGTTGTTACTGATTAAAATTTATTCGAATTTGTGATATAAACATGTGCAGAATATTCTACAAAATAATTGTATGTAATATTGTTAAAAATATACCGAAAGATAAATGAATATATTTTGCTCCCGTAACAAAAATCAAATTCTTTAAAACGCATTTACAACAGTGTCAGAACTAGCATCGTAATACTTTAGTGTGGGCCACTCTGTACTGGTACTCTGTATGGCTCTGACATATCTGTAAGCCGCGCGCGCGTCGCCAGGACCGTGCTTTCCCGTCAACTTTGATCGAGATGAAAAAGCTACTCAGTGAGAGCACGCGCTTCCGCAACGAGGAGGTGCCGCAGCGCCAGAGGGAGAAGGGCAAGCTCTTCCACCAGTACATGGAACTTGAAGTAAGCACCTGATCATTCTTTCTACCTTGTTATCCTTACAACCCGCTCCAGAATACTGACTGGTCTTGCTTTAGTGGATGGAGTTTTTAAGCACTCTGAATTGTATTCATTGATTTAACACCATTGGTGTTCAAATATGAATTTCGAATAACTAATAAGGTCTTTCCAATGTAAGTAACTTGCAATTTAAAAGTATTACTACCTATTCTCATTATTTGTATTATTTACTTTTTGATTTATACAATTTCCAGTCATAAGTTTAGAGTACGGTACTTTATTTGTCTTTCATTTAATATTTTTCTTTATTTGTAACAAACGACATCTCATTGATAACGAAATTAAATGTATACCTATAGTGTTCAGACCGACTTATAAATTTGTCTGATCGGTACCGCGGCGTCCGCCAGAAATACTTCGAGTCGGTGGGCGAGTGCGAGGTGGAGCCCACGCTGCGGCCCGACGCGCTGGAGCAGGCGTGGGCGCGGCTGCTCATGGCGCAGCAGGAGCGCGAGCGCGACCTGGCCGACGAGATCCGCCGCCTCGAGCGCCTGCAGCGCCTCGCCGAGAAGCTGCACAGGTGACGTATATTCTACGCCGTTGAACCAACTTGTTAAGGCTCCCTCAACGCTTTTATCATTTAACAGTACTTAAATTGCCGTCGTTTCCCGTAATAAAACTCATTGTAATTTTTCGTGTTTGTCCTTTTTTTCCATTTAAGTATTTCAAGAAATTCATATATGAACGTTTGCGACCCACACAGAGACATCAAGACGACGGAGGGCGCGCTGGAGGGCGTGGAGCGGCACATCGAGAGCGAGGTGCGGCGCGTGGAGCGCGGCGTGCACCCCGCCGACGCCAAGCAGGCGGCCGAGCAGCTGGAGCACGACCTGCGCGCCATGGAGCACACCATCCAGGACATGCAGCAGGACGCGCACGCGCTGCGCGACGGCCGCTACCCGCAGGCCACCGAGCTGCACCGCCGGTCAGTCGCCGTTGCATTTGTGTGCCGATATTTGGACAGCTTTTTAATGTAGTTGGAAGCTGTTTGAAACTTGCTCCTCGTTTTTTTGACCTGAAAGGTCTCTATAGACTTTTGGTTTGATTCCGAAAAGGTAGACTGACGAGTATAGTACAGTCCTATGTTCCACCACGTGGTGAATCTATTCTTAAACACTGGAAGTAGAAGTAGAAGTTGCGCTAGAAGTAATAATAATAGTAAGACAGAACAATATGTTGGGTGTGATGTTCATGTCGTGAATGTGGCGGCGCAGAGTGCAGCAGGTGCAGGAGCGCTGGGTGGGCGCGCGGCAGGCCTTCTCCGCGCGGCTGCTGGCGCGCCTGCCGTCCGTGCGCATGCCCGTGCAGCAGACCACGGTGCGGCGCGAGACGCGCACCGTGCTGGAGACGCGCGTGCACGACGCTGACCCCAAGTTCCAG